>ML822989.1:0-11895 GCA_009831015.1 Picea engelmannii
TAATTACCCATTTTCCATCTTTTCGAGTAAAATTGATTTTTTAGCGATAATAATCGTTTTTTAGCCTCGAAAGATGGGAAATAGGGGTTTACACCATGCTCTGGACCCGAAAACGACTGTAAATATGGCATCTGACAACATCTGATGCCATATTTTTACACTGATTGACTCAGAATTAATAAATTCCAATTTTGCGGGAATTTAATTAATTCGCCTAAACTTTTAAAAAAACCTATCGGACTTAGCCGTAATTTCCAAATAACCCGGACACTATGTTCTAGTATGAGCTTATATACATTCTGACACTAGACATTGGATTTTCCATGCCAAGACCTGCTTGTCAACACATACTTCGGCTTTGGAGCAAGTNTTTTTTCGAGTGAAAAAACTCAGAAATTATTTAATCTTCTCACTAAGGTAAGGAGAAAAAATAATTAACAAGTGAAAAAACACTCCGGAGTATGTGCCCACTCCCAGATCAAGGGTGGCCAATAGCCTTTTACATTCTCTCATACTTAGAACACCTATTACAATAGTGGAAATACGGGAAAAGGGGCCTTTTCAGGGCCTGCTGAATCACTGAACTCTGCATGTATGAGCACTGCTTGCTCATCCTTCGGCGGCTCTTCAGGAAATCCAGCTTGTGCAACCTGGTGGATAACAGAACTCACCATTTCAGAAGTGAAGAAACCCCCTTAGCATCAAAATGATGGATGGAACCCTTGGCACCTGATCAAAGGCTTACCATTGAAGGTTTGGGTCCGAAACCCAATAACAAGGACAATTCGTTGCCTGACACAAGATGATACACGTCACTATTTAATGTATTTCTTTATGATGGCTAGTTGGCATTTATTTTTGGACCTTTGATTTATGATTTTTATAGCTTGCATCCATAGGGTACCAAAATGACTATTTTTTGGTTATCCTAATGGCTAGTAGATATTTTTCAGCCTTAAGCTTATGGTTTTTGCTCATGGCATCTACTTTTAATGACCATTATTTGGGGTATAAAATGCCTTATGTATTTTGTTATATCAATAGTTAAATGGAAGCACGTTATTCAAATAAAAAAACACTTTAACCAACTAAGGTTAGGTTAGTTGATGAAAGCAAACAAAATTTATCAGAGTTAAAAATATAACATTATATTCTACACAATTAACTCTACATCAATCCTCGGAGTCTCCCGTGATCTTATTGAGTCAATAGCCAACATAGTCATTTACATAACTGCCTTAATTGTTCTAACTATTTAATCAATTAGGCCGACTTGACTCGACTAGAGACTCAACTCGATAAAGACTATGATTGGCTAGACTTCTATTCAACTTAACTAAGTCAACATCATAGCCCACTCAAACTAACATCTAAAAATCACCTCAACAAGGCATATATGTAAATATGTGTCAAACACATTGACCTTCATATATTTCATGTTTTAGTCATAAGAACATAGCTTCAAACTTCAAAATTTTATGGAACAATAATTACATGAGCATTTGTTTCCCTAGTTATAGAGAAATATCAAATATAAAAGAACGGGCAGATAGTGGCCTATAACCTTAACGTTTTACCATGTATACCCTTTCTTTGTTGTGTTTTTCAAGCAAATTGTGTGTTTTAACTCATGGTTGTTTTATTTTTAATGACTTATACTTTCTTATATTTGTTGAAACCATGATTCATTTAATGGAACGATCAAAAGAAATACAATTTCTCTCTATTATAATATTTCTAAAATCATATGTATTTAATCACTAGTTCCTTTTTAAAGGAAAATATATTGACTTGGAATTTTTTCTTGATTGGTATTAGAACATATGACTATGGGTATCAATATGGATATGGAGACAGATACAATGACGTCAAATTTTTAGAAAAGCCTGGATAAAACTGTTGAAATTCCAGTCCAGAGCAATTAATTCAAATCTAAAATTTCACATCTCTACTACAGGTTTCCTGAATCTAATCCCAGTGAAATTTCAGCCTTAGGGTTGATCTGAAATTTCAATTTACAGCAGCACACAACGGACAATATTTCACTTCACTTCGACCCAATAAACTAGGCAGCTCAAGAGAAAAGATGCCAACACGTTTCAGCCCTTTGCGCACACTTTTCAAGCATATACCAGTTCTAAAATTCACTTTATTAAAACAGATTTTACAGCAGAAAATCTTCTCTCTTGTCTTCAAGGTATATGTCAAATCACTTAATAATTTCATCCCTATGTTATTTCAAATCAGTCTGATCAACAAGGGCAGGAAATTACCCAATCACAAAGAAAATGCGCACTAAAATCAAATCTGCAATTACACAATTTTCGAACAACTAGAAACTTCATATATAGAGAGAAGAAATCAAGTATAGAGGAGAACCGGTGGGACTAGATATATAAAATATATAATTATTATATATTATTCCAGTCCATACTACAACAATGAATGACCGGCCTTATATAGAGCTTTTAGTGAAGAGACACACCCTTCACAACAGTCAATTACAAATATTAATGATTACATATATTAATTATTAATGAGAATTTAGTTATACTACAAGTAATCCCTCCTTCAAATGCTTCGTCCTCGAAGCATTGTTATTTTGTTGGTTTAGATTTTTTGGATTTTTTTTATTCTTCATTAAAGTCTTCTGAATCTTTGTCGCTGTCGCTAATGCTCTCTATTTCACACATATAGAATTCTTTTCCCTTGCATTTGTGGCTTGGCCTCCAGTTAGGTGCATGATATCTAAAACACCGACTTTGTCATCTTCTATGTTAAGTGGTGGAGTCCCTTCGTAAGCAGGGGTAAAATTTGAACTTGGTTCTTCAGAATGAGACCAAGGAGGTCGCTGAAAGAACAACAATTTTTCTTCTATCACCCTGGCTTTTAATCGGAATTGCTCCACTTTCTTGATATCTATTAGTTTAAGTTCGTTTCTTGTGTCTTCCTTCAATCCCGAAATGGCAATTTGTAGGAGGTGATTATCTGATAAATCAATCACGCGGGTAGCTAACACATGTAACTTGTTAAAGAATTCATCCACGATGCCTGCATGTTGTAATCGAGTGAGTTTGGAAAAGACTTCATTTTCCTTGATGTTCTGAAATCTCCTGAAAAAATGCTTCCTAAATGTCTCCCATTCCCTTGATTGGGCTTTTGAGTGCCACCATAAGAACCAGTCGCTTGCTGCCTTATCTAAGTGCAATGATGCAAAGTTAATTTTCTAATCATCACCACACATTGTGTAACTCAAAATAGCGTTCAAGTCGACTAATCCACCTTGTGCTTTCCCTGTCATCTTCTCCATCAAATCTCGGTACGTCGAATCTCAGCTTGTGTGTAAATTCATTAAAGGATCCAAAATTGGACGAATGTTTGGGGGGCGGAAAAAAGGAGTGGTGAGAGTGGAAACTGTGGCTATTTAATTCCTTGTTCCCATTTTCCAATGATGCAACATGGGCCTTGAGCTCGTCGTGGTTTTCTCCCCACACCTTTGATCCTTGTTCCACGTTACCAAGTCTTCTGGAGAAATCATCCATCTCAATGATTTTTTTGTAAATTTATCTATACCATTGAGTTTGTTAGAGATCTCATCCATCGAGGTTTTTAATTCTTTTATATCTACACCACTGAGTTTGTTGGAGATCTTCGCCACCGAGGTCTTTAATTCATTTAACTCGTCATTTAACTCTTTATTGGGTAACGTATTGCTTGTGTTGGATGACGTGTTGTCTGTGGCACCTGAGGCCTTCCTTGAAGTTGAATTTCTCATGGTTCCCTTTAATAGCTTTTTAATGCTACACCTTCAAGGTTAAATGTCTTTAAATATTTTAAAGAATATATATTAAAATATATTAGTTAAGGTGAGTGGTAGGCTTCCTCTCTTGACTATGGTTTCACTCGCTTGGGTTTCTTTAGTGGCTCATAAAGCTAAAAGTTTTATTCCACGTATATGTTTTTTTTTTCTTTTTTCTTAACTTGTATTTTAGTCTTCCTTATTCACACATTTTTACATGTCTGACCTTTCCTATTTAGATTTAATTTGTTTGCGTCACACCCACACAGCTTTCCCACAGGTGATTGTTGATCCAACAAATATTTTTATTTGTGATTCCAAGGATTCATTGTTGCTCTCTTATTATGTTTACCACACGGCCTACACCAAATTTTGTTGTTTCTTGGTTATTAACAACAAAATGCACCCACTAAAAAGCCACGCACAACAATCTATACGTTGGAGAGAGATTGCATTCCACGCACAACGGTCTGTTTCGAAATCCATACACAAGTATCCATGCACGACAGTCTATACGCAGAAGAGAGATCACCTCAACGCACAACAGTTTAAACGTAGAAGAAAAAGAGAGCAATGGATGTATTGGCTCTGATATCAATTAGAGGAGAACCCGTGGGGCTAGATATATAAAATATATAATTATTATATATTATTCCAATCCATATTGCAACGATGAATGACCAGCCTTATATAGAGCTTTTAGTGAAGAGACGCACCCTTCACAACGGTCAATTACAAATATTAATGATTACATATATTAATTATTAATAAGAATTTAGTTATACTACAAAGTATATCTACATACCACAACTTTATCATAAAGCTGGTACAATCTCCAGCTCTCCAAACCATAGCTAGAGAAAACCAAGAAAACCCTAGGCACCACTAAAGACCCACAAGAAGTTATTATCAACATTGGCGAGTCCTCCTTGGCTTCAACAAGCTTGTATCACACAAGCTCTTCACACTAGTACTATTATTTTCCTTAGGGTTTGCAAATCCTACCCATGTTGCATCACACAAGTACAAGGCAAGACAACTCTAGCACTAGCCTCCAAGTCTACATGTTCGTCCTAGGGTTTGAATCCTCAAACCCTAGGTCTTTAATTCTTGCATCATTGCAAGCACCAAGATCTCCATGGAACATCAAGAATACAATAACAAATTTATCGTCCAAACAAGGAGGGATCACACCAAGCTCAAGACTCATCCAGCTTATCTCTCCATGATCTTGAACTAGCCTTACATCCCAAAAGAACAAGGTTCTAAAATCATGCAAGGAGTTAGCTCCACTCTCCATGTCTTCTACTAAGTTAGAAACCCTAGCATCACAATAAGAGACATGATAACCATCATCATCTTCAGCATCATATTTTCCTCTAGAGCTTGTAGGCATGGCAAACCCTGGCATCACAAGAGCAACCCCTAGCATCACACAAGAGCAATCTCTCCATGAACATCCAAGACATCTCTCTCTATCCTTGTCTTCTCCGAGAGTTCCTTCATGAACCCTAGCATTTAGCTACTAGGATTTCCTCATGAACCCTAACATCTCTGAGACAAGTACAAAGAAGAGGTACAATGATGATAATGAATACAAGAGCTCTCTCCTCCCTTATATATACAATAGGTGAGGGAAGCTAACATAAAATAAAGACATAAATTCATACAAATAACCAAAAAGGCAACCCTGCATCAAGCGCTCTACAATACAAGGATGTACATGTGTCAAACTAGGGTTTATCCAACCCCCAAAAGGAAAGACCATCCAAGCATGATCCTCCTTGGCCTCAACACCCCTCCTCCAAGATGGTGCACTCTCCAACAAGATGTTAGTCCATTGCTTCCTCTTCCACAATGGTCCTCTATCCAAGTGTCTGCATGTAAGGTGCTCCTCTAACTGTGTGCCACATGTCATCTCATGTGTGCAATGATACTCCTATGTGTGCCAATGTGGTCAAAAAGCTCCAATGCTCTTCCTCAACATGTGTCTTAGTCCATAACCAACCTCCATGAAGTATGCTTATCAACCCAAGCATCCTCAAGTCAAGTGTCCAACCTCCAAGGTATATATCACATGGTCCTAAGCTCCAAGGGTTAATTGTCCTCCTCCAAGTGTTGAGTGCTCCTCCTCCTATCATAGGTCCTCCTGGGCATCTCACCCATTGAAAATAACTCCATAATAGCCATCCATGTAGTATATCTACCACTTATCACAGGTGAAAACACACTCTCATCACAAGAGCAATTAGGGTTTCAACCCATCAAACCCTTCACGGGTGCAAGTGCTCATCTCAAGCACGCTAAGGTTTCACCACCCAACAACCACTCCCAAGTACAACAACTGAAATATCTAACCATCAAATCAGCAAACAGGCAATCTCAGTCTAACCAGCTCAATACCATGTTGAAATTTCAGTCTAGGGCAATTAATGCAAATCTGAAATTTCACCTCTCTTACTAGAGGTTTCCCCAATCTAATCCCTGTGAACTTTTAACCTTAGCGCTGATCTGAAATATATATTTATAGCAGAAAATAGTAGACAATATTTCACTTCACTTCAACACAATACGCTAAGACGCTCAAGAGAAAAGATATCAAACAAATGCCAACAAGTTTAAACCCTTAGGGCACACTTTTCAAGCATATAAGCATATACCAGAACTGAAAATCACTTTATTACAGCAGATTTTACAACAAAAAATCTGCTCTCTTGTCTTCAAGTTATATGTCAAATCACTTAACAATTGCAGCCCTATGTTATCTCAAATCAGCATGATCAATAAGCGCTAAAAATTAGCCAATCAAGAAAACAATGCAAACTGAAAAATCAAATCCACAATTACACAACTTTTGGACAGCTTCATATATATGGAGAAGAAATGAAGTGCATGTACATACCACAACTTTATCAGAAAGTTGGTACAATGTCTAGCTCTCCAAACCCTAGATACGAAAAACCAAGAAAACCCCAGCCACCACCAAAAATCCACAAGAAGCTAGCATGAACACCGGCAAGTCCTCTTTGGCTTCAACAAGCTTGGATCACGCGAGCTCTTCAGGCTAGCACCATTGTCTTCCTTAGGGTTTGCAAACCTCTCCATGTTGCATCATACAAATACATGGCAAGACAACTCTAGCGCTAACCTCCAAGTTTACATGTCCATCCTCGGGTTTGAATCCTTACACCCTAGGTCTTCAACTCTTGCATCATCACAAGCATCAAGACCTCCATAAAACATCAGGAATACAATAACTAAGTCTTCTTCCAATCAAGGCATCACACCAAGCTCAAGACTCATCAAGCTTATGTCTCCATGATCTTGCCCTAGCCTTACATCCCAAAAGAACAAGGCTCTGAAATCATGCAAGGCATTAGCTCCACTCTCCATGTCATCTACTAAGGTAAAAACCCTAGCACTTCAACAAGAGCCATAATAACCATTGCTATATTCAATGTCATGTTCTTCTCTAGGGCTTGCATGCATAGCACAAACCCTAGCATCACAAGAGAAACCCTTGGCATCACACAAGAGCAATCTCTCCATGAACATCCAAGACATCTCTCTCTCTCCTTGTCTTCTCCTAGGGTTTCCTCATGAACCCTAGCATTTAGCTCCTAGGGTTTCCTCATGAACCATAGCGTCTTTTTCCCTACAATACTTCTTTCTCTCCTAGGGTTTCCTCATGAACCTTAATGTCTCCAAGACAACTACAAAGAAGAGTACAAATATGATAATGAATACAAGAGCTCTCTCCTCCCTTGTATATACAATAGGTGAGGAAGGCTAACATAAAATAAGGACATAAGTCCATACAAGTAAACAACAAGGTGATGCCTCATCAAGCACTCTAAAATACAAGGATGTACATGTGTCAAATTAGGTTTTATCCAACCCCCAAAATGAAAGGCCTTCGAAGCATGATCCTCCTTAGGCTCAACGCCCCTCCTCCAAGATGACGCACTCTCCAACAAGCTATTAGTCCAACACTCCCTCTTCCACGATGGTCCATTATCCAAGTGTCCTCATGCAAGGCACACCTCCTCTAACTGTGTGCCACATGTCCTCTCATGTGTCCAATGCTACTCCCACGTGTGCCAATGTGGTCACAAAAGCTCCATTGCTCCTAAACATGTGTCCAAGTCCATCACCAACCTCCCTGAAGTATGCTCGTCAACCAAAGCATACTCAAGTCAAGTGTCCGGCCTCCAAGGTATATATCGCATGGTCCCAAGCTCCAAGGGTTAAGTGCCCTCCTCCAAGTACCTGACGCTCCTCCTCCTTGGTAGGTGTTGTCATCGTTATACACACTTGGGTAACGTGGAAGAAATCTTCAATCCACTTGGTGTGTCCTTGCGGGCAAGTTAGAGTTAAGGTGTTGTCACCTAATCCTCAACTCCTCTGTCTAGGCCAACTCCTAGAGAAGCCAAGGGGAGTAGTCGCTAAAGAAAACAATCTAAGGCTTGAACTAATCTAAGTACAAGAAATAACTCTCAGAGTTTATTGCAAAAAGACAACAGTAAATCTACTCTAAGAGCATATATCAATCAACCACCACAATATACATAAAGAAGTACTTGCATGAAAAGGATACTTAAAATAACAAGATGTAAGTAAATAAGAAAATACTTCAAGATTAAATATAAATGCTTGAGAAATAAAAGTACTTGAAGCAAAAGGCTTTGTAAAGTGTGTAATGAGACCAGTGCCTTAAAAGTATCGTGGGCAGTTGTTGATCGTGTGTTTTATTAGATTGTCTTTATTGAAGGTAGATTAATGAGATGAATTTTATTGGCAAAGAATAAAGTGTTTGAGAAACAAGATGTGGCCTCTTTAGAGGTTATCTCTCTATTTGGAAATGTGATGAGAACCTACCGAAGCCCCGAAGGCTCCACCAATAAGTTCACTAGGGATGTCGGATGTCCAAAACGGGTGGGAAACTGAGTCTCGAGAGGGCTCGCCTTACTTCACACACTCCCCCTAGACGTTTTCTCGTGCATTAAGATAGCAACTATTGAGATTTTCCTATTTAGAACTACTCCAGCCCAACGTGTATGGAACTTACTCCCAGAAGATCGAGACAAGCTAGCAACTGGAAGGGTCGGGAACAACACTGGGCGCTGAGTGGAAATGTTTATTTTAAACAATAAAGTAAAATGTTGAAAAGGAAATGTTTTCTAATTACTAAGTCTTCACTGACCAGCCTCTTGTGAGGAGTTGAGGAGACTGTTTATTTTCCAACTTGAAATTGCAGAAAGTAAAGTTGCATAAAAGGAAATCTAGTCTAGCAATTAAAGCATTACTTGCCAAACTGAAGTTTAATCTATGTGATGATTGTAGTGCTTTGTGATGAATTAAAGGATTAATTTTAGCTTATGCTTAGGTGTGAAAATTGATTCTAAGCTAAAATTGCAGAAATGACACAATCACAAAAAACATTGTTCCCCCTAGGGGGGATGAAGAGTGGGAGCTTGTAGCCCCACTGATTTTATTAATGAATTTACAAAGCTCTTTTTTGGAATGACTTGTGACCATTCATTAGGGGGATCACAAGTGTTTACAAGGTTTTACAAGCTTTTTGCTCCCGGGGGTCCCAAATGCTCCAAATCCACCCAAAACGGACAAAGTTTTCTCTTATCTATTCGCCAACCTGCACAAAACAGCAGGCAACCGATGACAAAAGATGGCCAAAAACACTTTGGAAGTGTCTTTGATTGTTAGTAGAAAACCCAAAATAAATCTAAGTTAAAATCTATGATAAAAGAGCAAAAGGAACTAAGGAAAGCAAGCTAAAAAGCTTGTTTCCTTAGGGTCTTTTATGGCTGTTATAAAAAAGCAAATTAAAAGCACTTAACTTGCTAGATATGAAAGCTAAAGCATAAAATCAAAGATCTCTTTTAAATCCTTTAAATTTGCCTAAGTTTTAACTTGCAAAAGAGACTTTTCTTATTGCTAGATCTTGCTTAAAAGATAGATAAATTGAAACTAAGCTAAGATCTAAACAAGAGCTTCTACAAATCTGATCTACTTATGTATTTAAATTGAAATATGGTAGATCTAGAATGTAGATTTAAGTAACCAAAGAAATTGAGAATTTAAGAGAGAAAGAGAGAGTAGAATTGCTTGATCCCTTGAAAAGCCTTGGGCAATGGAGTTCCTTGCTTTGGTGGAAAACTGAGGGACTATGCTATTCACCACAATCTTGAAGAATGAGGAAGATGCAAGCTAGCTCAACCTATTCTTCAAGTGAGATATCCTGCACAACTTAAAACTTCTTGCAAAAGGGTTAAATGCATTAGTGTCACATAATATAGGAGCATGAAAGCATGAATATTAAGCTAAATAAGCATGCAATTCAAAACCATCTAACATACATGAATCAATAGAAATATTAAGCAAGCTAGCTTTTCTATTTCTATCCTATTGGGAGGTAGCTCCCCTTCCAAGGCCAAGATTTAATAACAAATGCAAAAAATTAACAAGAAAGCTTATACCTCATACACAAATTGAACATAGATGATCCACACAAATTTGTTTTACACCATGTAGTAGCCTCCAAAGCCTTTTTATTCCAATGAGAAAGAAATATTACAATAACATCAAAAAGCAAGATCACCCAAGCTCCAACTAGCTTAGCAAGAGGTGAATGCCTTAGTGTATAGACCATTGGGTGGAGTTCCCAATGAGAGAGGGCGCACCAAGTGGAGAGGAGGGCGCACCACATGTGAGAGGGAGGTGCCCAAGTGTTGAGGTATGGGCTGCCACCTCTCCCAATCTTTATCTAGATGACAAGTGTGAAGGAATGAGGAAGGAGGGGCTGCCACCTATCAAGAGGTGGGCAGCCCTCTCTAAGCTTGTGCCACCTCTCCTCAAGAGGGGCGCACCTCCTTCTTGAGATATTCTCTTTTGACCACTACTCAACCCATAACTCAATCTTTAACTCAAGATGCTTCCCTTTGGCTGCCACATAGCCTTTTAGGCTTTATTTCACTAAAAACATATTAAAACATTTTTCCGGCAACTTTGCTAAAATTTAGCAATTCTGATTTTTTATGTCATTTTTGGCTTTTGAGAGTAAAATTGACTTTTAAGTGATTAAAATCACTAACTTCACTCACAAAAGTGGATACTTGGGTAAAGCGGGTGCTCTAGGTTCAAAAGGAGCACCCCCAAGGCATATAATGCCTCCTAGTACCACTTTTTTAATACAACTTCAAATTACAACTAAAACAAATCGTTTTAGGGGAAATTTTTTATTAACTGGAAATTAAAAAAATCCTAAGGGGGACTTAAGCACAATTCCATAAAACTCTAGGATAATGCTTAGCATGGTTATATACATAAGACTCTAGACTTAAAACACCCCCCAAGTCATATATGCTAGTACAATTACTCCAGCTTTGGAGGATATTGAGTGAAAAAACTCGAAAATTATATTTCGCTTAAAGAGCAAGATATAATTAGCAAGTAAAAAAAACACTCTAGAGTAAAGTACTAGTGTCTAATCCTTGGGTGGCTAAGCCTTTTACAAAAATCACATGCTTAAGTCATTTTATTACAATTCCCCACAAGGTATGGAAATGTGGTAAGTTGAAAAAGGGCCATATTGGCCAACTGGACTTCTAAACTCTGAATTTTGAACAAGTCATTGTTCAATCTTTGGCGGTTCATCTGCAAGTCCATACTAGTGCAACTTGGTGGATACAAAGAAGAGTACAAATATGATAATGAATACAAGAGCTCTCTCCTCCCTTGTATATACAATAGGTGAGGAAGGCTAACATAAAATAAGGACATAAGTCCATACAAGTAACCAACAAGGTGATGCCTCATCAAGCGCTCTAAAATACAAGGATGTACATGTGTCAAATTAGGTTTTATCCAACCCTCGAAATGAAAGGCCCTCGAAGCATGATCCTCCTTAGGGTCAACACCCCTCCTCCAAGATGGCACTCTCCAACAAGCTATTAGTCCAACGCTCCCTCTTCCACGGTGGTCCACTATCCAAGTGTCCTCATGCAAGGCACACCTCCTCTAACTGTGTGCCACATGTCCTCTCATGTGTCCAATGCTACTACCATGTGTGCCAATGT
>ML822989.1:23689-34243 GCA_009831015.1 Picea engelmannii
ATAAAATTTTGGCGATTTTTAAGGTAAAATAATTTTATCCTATAGAATTTGGGCGAATCATTTTTAAAATAGCGAATCTCGTTTTTGGAAAAACCATTGAAAATTAGCCCATGAGCGAAATTTAGCCCCTAAAATCATCTATGCTCCATCCTTGCAAGCATTGTGGCAAGCATAACCTTTCTTCAGACAGATGTTCAATACTGAAGAAACCTCCAAGATTGAAGATTCACTATGAGTGGATTGATCCTTGGCAATGGTCATCAACTGCCAAGCGATTATATAAGTCTTACTGAAGAATACAATCTCGAGTAAAGACGTGTCCTTTCAACAGCTAGTGAAATGTGTCTATAACTTCAAAGTGGTCCCCTTATGGCGTAGCTTTCGAGCATGGCCCTCACGGGATGAGATAACATGTGGTTCACCTAGATGGTCACTGGACCTAGCAAAGGACAAATGGATCCTTCTGCATTGCAGCTTGGCATTGATTAAGTTGTCAGGAATTTTCAGGGATGTGGTAGACTTGCAGTTGATTCACTTCTCTTTGTTCGTTCTCATCATATTGGAGTTTACATCAGTGAACAAATTGTTGGCATTCTGGCTCACATGTTTACATAGTGGGATTTTTCAGATTTCTCAGCGTCCATATTTGGCGGTTTTTCAAGCAGTTCTTCATTGTGGCTCAGTTCAGGAGTTTCAACATGAAGACTTGGAGATGTACCAGTTTATGCACCTGCTTTGCTAGTATTATTGCTCAGACTTATGATTGAGGGGGGGAATGTTAGCCTCTTTCTCATATACAATCATTAAGTCTTAATATACCACCTTTGTATATTTCACATGCTAGGATATAGTTGTTATCCTAAGTGTGTTTCTAGATTCCTATATTTCCTCATCCTACCTTATCTCCTGATAAGGTGTCGATGTGAGAACAATTGAGGTGGTTTCATTATTGTATTATATACTTGTATCATTAAGATGAATACAATGTTGAAAATTATGGCTTGAGGCATTTTCCGCCAATCTTCTTGTCCTAATATTCTTATGCTCAATATCACAATGGTTCGTTTCAACTTCCAAAAGAATTTTGAACATTTTCTCAACATTGCCAAAAACAATTAAATGTCTATTACAAAGTTTACAAAGAGATTTTTGGCGAGGATCCAATTCGGATCATCCCCTGATCGAGCAACAAACTCTCCCATTGTGTGCACCTAATGGGTTACTCATCATGCCAATTAGGGAAACAACCTCTTAGGTAAGGGCGCCATGCCAACACTCTAACCAAGGTCGAGCATTCATCCAAATTGAGCCATCCATATGTCCATGAAGCATTGCCAAAGGCTAGGAGACAGTGTTCTCCTAGCAAGGTGAAAACACTTTTGGAGTAACCCCAAAAGCTAACAACAATACAGTTGGATGTAGTATACAATATAATACAAATGAAAAAAACACGCCATGAAACATAGAAGATACCATTGTCCTCACTTGAATGTTACTTAGCTCAAAAAAGAGAGACAGGAAATGATAAACAATAAGCCCGTTGGTTTTGAATAGGAAATTTCTTCATTTTTCATAGTCCACTGTGTAGGAGGAAATACTAACAACTCAATAAAAGATGAAAACGCTGCTCAAAAACTAAAAAGTGAAGACATGCTGCATTGGAGACAACTCACCTCCCCAACAACAGAAATTGTCCTCCAAACATCTCAAGAGCGAGCATGCCCCTCCCTGTCACTGAAAAGATCCCTATTATTAGTTGCACTATCCAAGGCTAAATAGCTTGCATCTAGGTGTTCGGTCCCACTCAAAGCATGGCCAGCCACCTACTTGGAACTCACAAGGGGGAACCTCCACTTATGAAAGAGACAATCCCCCAAGAAAACCCGGAACTCTCGATGACATTTTCAAGGAGAAGTTCCTGAAAAACTCCAATTGTTATGAAGCCTTGGAAGACATGGAGGTAGTAGTGATAGGTGACGGGGGAGAGGAATTTCACATTACCCAATTATGATTAAATAGTTGTAGTGGAAGATCTAAGGGTTTTTAGATCCTGTAGGAAGAGTATGGTTGGAGGTTTAGATTTTCTATAAAAGATTTAGGTAAGGTTTGTTTACAAGAAATTAAGATGACACGGTTTTTATTAAATACTGCCCTGGATTTTAATTGGGTAAGCGCCAGAAGTATTGCTACTAATATCGAAAAAGAGAAAGGTAGCATGACCATCCTCTTATCCCCTTAATTTGCCGCTTATGTTACAAACTAGGGTTCAGACTCCTCGCATAGATTGGTTTTGGGCTTGTTGAACCATAACTGTCATACCATTAGTTGGCGAAAATCTACGCTCCCAATGATGCTCCTAGGAGGGTTGTCTTTTGGAAATGGATGGCAAACGAGCTCCCAAAAACCAATTTGTTGGTTTGTGGGGATTTTCACGTTGGAATCACCAGGTAATAAAGAAGAATAACTACCCCATTTTTCACGTTTATGAGATGTTTAATCATTAGTTCAGTAACAGACAAAGTTAATAACAATACTGCCTCATTATTTCCGTTTCCAGATCTGGCTATAGCGCTCTGACCTACTGTGGACTCGTTTTCAGTGCCCTTCTATTCCCCGATACTTTTTAATAATAGGATGTTTTCCATTAAGACAGTCCATGAGGTATAGTTTTTACCATTCTAGCTCCCGAGATTAAGATAGAATATATTGTCCCCACGTAATAAAACATTCTGAGTCTAGCTGAGTTACGGATTACCTCAATGCTGAAATCACAAACTGTTCTGACTTCGGTTCTGGTGCTGCTCTGTCTCACCGCTGCCCTTCTGTTGGACGTGGATAACCTACGATTTTTCTCTGCGTGGGAATCACGATTTGTTGATGACTTCTTTTGGTTTCGCATGTATTCGGTTTCTTCCTCCACGACCTGCAGATGCGGCTGCGTATTTATTCTGTGTCGGACTTTTTCTCCACACGGCTCGATTCTCTCTTTTTCTCGGCGGTTTCGTCCGCTTACTTATCCTCGTTATCGCGCCTTTCTTCCCGGCAGCGGATTTCTCCGACTCGACCTTCCCTGACGGCCTTTCCTTGTTCTTTTAATTTTTCCTTAGCAGAGGAATTGTTCTCCTTGCTCAAGGGAGATGAGATTTTGCTCACTCTAGGAGAGTAGAGGATAAGAAATTATTATATATAATAATAATAATATATTAGTCGAGGATACGAAATTATTATATATAATAATAATAATATATTAGTAGAGGATACGAAATTATTATATATAATAATAATATATTTTTAAGTTCAGTAAATATATCCTACCCTCCTCTAGATTTGAACATGTAATCTTTTAAAAGAAAATACATGTTTTTAATCATTAGGTCCACTTAGGTTGTATAAGAGTAGAGGATACGAAATTATTATACTAGCATACCTTAACAAGTTTTATATAAGAGTAGAGGATACAAAATTGTTATACTAGCATGCCCTACAACTGAGGGAAGTGTAACATTGAAAATGATTAGAGTGGAGTAACGGGAGATACTAACACCATTTGGTTTGGATGGTTTGTAAATAACTAAATAATCTCAATTATTTAGTGTACTAAAATTTTAGTTATATGGTAAGTGTTAGCACAAGATTGGTTAAGGTGCCAGGGGTCAAGAACAAGCATTGACAAAACTCTCACAAGGTTCCAAGAATCAAAATCACTCACGGATTTGCACTACTCAATTGCACGTAGACACACAGGTGGGCGCTACCTAAATTCTGGCAGAAAACGAATTGTGCAGAGTTATTTTACCAGTTTTGAGTCACTAACTTGAAACTTGGATTATGGACAATTGAGAATGTATTTTTGAAAACTAGAGAAGGTTTTTGTTCATAACATGCCAAATAAAAAAAACCTCTCTCAGTTTTTCAAAATGTGTTATGGTTTGAGAGATATTAGACATAAAGGTGGCGTTACCTATTGTTTTACAGCGGTGCTACCTAATTTCATGTAGCGGTCACAGTTTTGATATTCGTCTTGTTGGGAGGTTGCCACATGTCAAGGAGGGTTCGAATAGCTTCTCAAGGATCAGTTATATATCAAGGGACACCTGCACCTAAGATTTAGCTCCAGAAAATGCCTCATGCAATGAGGTGGAGACATTTTATTAATGACTTCCAACAAATTCCTGAAAATTAGCAGTTTGTTGGATTTTTGTCTCTTTGATTGTTGCCACCTATCTCTAAGGCTTAGAATCCAATGAAGGGGATGGGATTCGACCTCCTAAGGTTATTTGGATGCTATTTTCTATTTAAGAAAGGAGATCTCTTGAGGAAAAAGGTTGGATTCATGATCCAAGATGGGAGAGAGCTAGAGGAGCAGTTTATTTGCTCAATTATAAGCTTGAGGGCCTGTTGTAATTAGCATTTTTGCCATTAGAGATTCATGAGAGTTTCTTATCAGACTTTGTGTTCTTTTTTATCATTCTATCTTGTCATCTTGCTTGAATAATATTTACAAATTTTGAATATCAAAAGCTGCCTTTGGTTAATGAATTCATGAGCTGCAAAGGATTTGTGGTAATTGCTTGTTAATCACAGTTTATTATTCAATCACTCTTCAGTCTATATTACAGAAAGGATCTATGTTATGTGGTTATTCTTCTCTTTGTTTACCTTCTATTCTTCTATCCATATTTGCATAAGCCTTTTTCTGGTAGGCAGCTTGATTGCCTTTGATCTGTAGGATGTTATGACTCCATGCCCAATGGAATGTATTTGCAGCAGTCTGATGCCCTCATTTTTACTCTTCTCTTGTTGATCCGCCTATTCAAACTATTTTAATCCATTTGCATTTCTATGTTACCAAGATTACTCTAATTTGCAGTCTGGGAGTGACTCTTGGATTGATAACAGTAAGTACTGAAATTTTAGGTATATGGTAAGAGGATATGATAGAGATTCATAAGTTCAAGAGTTAGTGGTAGACTCTTCTTTAACATATGTTTTTTATGGTATTCTCTTATTTCTCTATATTATTTTGTCAAAATGATCATCTTGATATTGACTGTAGATTCAAGTTATAGGAGGGCCCATCTACAAAGTCAACTATTGACTTTGTAGTTGGGCCCTATGATAACCTGAATGTACAATTGGGATAAGCTTATATTTCCAAAATGTGGTACCTTTTGATTCAAAGTTTTGAATATGTAATCAATGTATTTTTCTATTCTATTATTCTAAATGTGGTACCTCTGATTTAGGGTTTTAAATATGCAAATGACGCTAGAGTACAATATTTTACAAATTTTTGAACAAACTTTTCAATGGATGAGTGTTGACTTTGTGCTTCCTCCATAAGCTTCGCCATCCTTGTTGTATCACTGAAATTTCATCCGCAACATTGCATGCAAATGGTTATAGAAATACAATAGTTCCAAACACCCATTAGTCCACCTACAGCACCAAAAATGCATTTCCAAGAGGCAAAAACTATACAACTGGACAAAAATTTGATATGCGTTGAATCACTAAAGGAAGCACACGCACGATGCGCGGGGCAAAGAAGCCCGTAGAGCGCACAATGCGACTGTGTACGAGAAAAGTCGCGCACTCCTATGAACAACGCATTTATGGTTCTTGTCAGCCCCTCAACCACTTATGGACCAGCTCCCAACTTGATTTGACCCTTAGATCTGAGCTGAATCCGAATGGGGGGCTAGTCAAGGACCAAAGAGTGCCCTAAAGGGCCCCTTGTTCACACCAAGAACCAGTTGAATAATGCCTTGAAGACATGCTATAAATGGAGGACATGGGTGCACTAAGAATTTAAGATTTCCATAGTATTGTTATGTTGCCTCAATCCTCCCTTGAGAATCCTCTTTTCTCCTTGGAGCATTCTAGCAACATTCTAATAGGCAATTCCACTCACCTCTTGAGGGAATAGGCTTTGATTTCTTCGCCATTTGTTTTCTAGTTTATCATTGTAAGAAGAGCTCTCCATTAGGGAACTCAAGAGCCCTCCCAAGGAGGAAGAGGGGATTCATAAGTCCTCATTTCTCTACGGTGTTTTCCAACTAATATAGTTATCCATTGGTGGCATAATCTTGGTCATTTGGTTGATTGATTTTGGTTCAAAGTTTCTTATGCATTCTAGTTTTATTTCCTTAGTTGTTTTTAGTTTGCTTACTTATTTATTTCATATGCTTGGATTGTATAACTCATGCACTAACCTCTGTCTTGTCTAGCAGGCCCAACTAGACATGCAAGTGCCCTTGTTTTGCTCACCCAAGTGAAGAAACGGACACAACACTTGTCATTGTAGATTCTTGTGCTGGAGTCACCATCTTGACACTTAAATAACCTGCAATTTTCACCATTTAAGCAATCAAATAAAAAATTCATGAGGCATTGGAAAATATTTACAAATGATGTGCATCTTTTTGACATGTTTCTAGTGCATTTTAAAATTATTGTGACAAACGATGTGCATCATTTCTACAATTTTTAACATGTTATATGGATTTTTCACAATTTTTGACATATTACATTGAGATAACATAAAATACAAATTATTTTCGGTAACTTAGGTTTCTAATATTGGGATTCATCTTTCAAATTTATTTGGTTAAATTATTTTTAATAAATCAAATAATTTTAAAATCGCTTTTATAATATAAATACATTTTGGTTAATTGAGCATGACACGACAAAAAGGTTATAAGTCATATTTACTATGAAAAAATGAAGGACCGACAAGTATGGCCACCATGCACAACTTAACAAACGTGTCAATTGATGGGGAGTTGGGAAATGATATGTAAAGAATATATGTCTTCCAGAGAAATGTTATCATCATGGCCATCAACACAATACTAGTATATGAAGAGAGCATTTGGAGAGTATATATCTCTTTGTGAAGCCCTACATCATGCCTAATCGGAGCGTGAGATCCTCATGTTGTTAAAATCATTTTTCAATGTTCGAAAGTGTGCTTGTACCCATCACATTATATGTATATGGTGTAACTGCTAGTTTCTATGAGATATAGCCAACTATAATTATATACATTCTATCGATCTCCTTCCCTTGCAATTATATAAATGCTATTGATCTCCTTCCCTCACAATTATATAAATGTTATTGATCTCCTTCCCCCTCAACTGCCTAGAACATGAATGTCCACTATACAGTACGTTGTACCTAGGTATCTAGCTTATATCCTTAATTTTTAAGTATGAAGATTAGTACTTAATATTTTCCCCAAGAGAATGTGGGACTTCCACAGTTATATAGCCCCAGTTAGGGAAGAATGCAACTCTCATGTCATCAGTTCCTTCTCTACTACATTTTTTGTGCAATTTTTTTTGTGGCAGGATCCTCTATGCACATACAGCCCCCAAGACAATGTATGTTGACATTCTTTGCTTGTTCCAATAACTATATATATGCTTCTCGCGGTAACATGTCCTTGATTGATAAAAAAAAAAGATGAAAATGTACCTGTGTTTGGCTGGCACTCAAGGAAACATAATGTGCAGCTACCAGAGATAATAATGGAGTAGAGTAAAGACAAGTTTACAGCTATAGATGAGATATTATGCTATGTTTAATTCTTTATTTTTAATATATTATTTTGTGAGTGCCTACGAACTTACAAGACCTTTTAGTGAGTAAAGTTCCATCTTCGCCAACAATCGTCTCAAAACTAAGTTTACTGAAGTAAAGAAATTATATTTTTTTAAGTGAGTAGAGTTTCATGCTTACCACTAATTTTCTCATAACCGACTGTGTATCTAGGAGATTGTATTAGCATCTTTAAAAGGGTCTTATTTTGGGATATACCTATCATTCAAATGTACAAACCTTGATAGTCGTTTCCATATTTTTCTAGTTTCGTTGCCCTTATCTAATTTATGATAACAAAACCAAATGAAATTCGAAGCTGCATGTAGGGTTGGATATAAACTATAGTTCTAAGGCAGAATAATTTCTAACCAAAGTGATGATCCCAAACCATGTTTCAGCAATTATATCAAGATAAAAGGATCTCGATTGAAACATATTTAGCGTCATGTGTAACATGCTTGTTAGTGATTAAGTTAAAAATTTGCACGTTATTAATTAAATTATAATACCTTTGTACTAATTTTGCAAGCATTGCATTATTTTGCATATCCCTAAATTTTTGTGGCATCGATGCTCCAAGTGAGTCAGATGGCATGAATAACAACCTTGCATCAGATGCTAAGGTTGTCTTTTAACATGTTGAAATATGAGGAAAGGAATTTTTCTACTAGACATCGGTCTCTCAAGCCGCCTTTGTGATTTCATATATCAGAGGGAATACAAGCCAAAAAAATTGTTAGTTGTTGGTTTCTAGGTTATGTGCTTAGTTCATTTATCGTCAAGTTGGAGCTTCTGAGCCCAGCTACACCATTTTTCTCCACTTTTGGATTTGTCGAGATGAACAAACATTATACTAATTGCTATCACTTTTTGGTCTAAATTGGTTGATGTGAATTGGCATTCGAATCACTTTCTCTTGTTGGATTGACCCAAAGCGAGAATTTCCTATTACGGTTGGGAATGCATAGGGAGATTTGTTTCGAGCTTGAATTCCACAAGGTTATATTTGATTTGATGTGGGGTTGGTTGATCCAGATTTGTTTTTTACTGAAGCAAAACTGAAAAGGCCCATATTGACTCATTGATCAGATGGGTTCTCTATGTTCATTTCTGTTGAATATGGGCATTTATTTGTGATTTGGAAACCACTGCCATATAACTTGCTTGTCCTAGATAGAACGAAAAGTTGTTGGAAATAGATGTGCGATAAAATTCATTCAAGACATAATGAAAACCTGTTGGAAATGGATGTATGATAAAAACCATGGATAAAGACAAACCAGTTAGAGGGATGATGTCCATTTGATAAGTTGTGTAAAGACGACCAAAAATTTGAGAAGAACCCTCCCTTAAAACATACCTTCAATGTAATTAATGGGAGATATCATAAGGATTTTGGTATGTTGGGATTTGATAAAAAGGTTGAGCAAATAATCATTCACCTTATAATCAATTAATTATTTTGTTCTTAGAAAACATTATTTTCTTTCTTGATAAGAGACATTGTTTCCTTGTAATTTTTTCTATTAACATTAGGATAATGATATGTTAGAATTTGTTTTTTGAAATGGGTAAAAAATACCATAATTATTATGGGAGTAGTTGCCCCAATCATAGTTATCAAGAGTGTTCCGAGTGGTTAGATTTGAACTCCGACTAAGTTCGCCCTTAGTCAAAAAAAACTATCCATAGTTTAATAACATTTTTTTATATGGACAACATATGTGCAAGCTTCAACTCCTATAAGACTACCCATTAACGTCCTCAAGAGAGATTAGTTCTAACACAATGACAAGAGTAGTATTCTAACAACCAAAAATATTTTCACCTTATACTTCATATGGTGATATGTTATGACTTATATACACATTAAACCCTTTTAATTTCACTACAAGGAGAACACCTTCTAGCAGAGGTTTTTAGTATAACAAAATTTGGCAAAATTTTCAAAAAAATCTCAGCTACAACCTCCTCTATTGGTTGTGGACGTTTTAGCGGATGTTCTATATAACTAAAAAAAATTGGGCGGGTAGAGGTTGTAGNGTTTTTTTTTTTTTTTTGGCAGAGGTTGTAGCAAAGGTTTTTTTTTTTTTATCAGTGTGTTTATTGTCAAAATGCATCGATGTGGTATTGAACAAATCACATCGGTACGTTAATATAATAAAACACACCGATATTGTAATATAATAAAAATGCCTTGAACCTAAATATAATAAAAAATGCCCTGGTGCGTTTATAACTATTGTGCACCAGCTTCGCCTTTTGCGTCGTATGCAGAGCACTTATGCTCTTATAATTACTACATACCAGTGTCGCGTTCTTCTCTTATGATGCACTGGTGCGCTTTAGGATTTTCTCGCCCTAGTGCAATCAAGTTATATTTAGCACCGATGCGCTTTAGGATTAGTACATCCAGGTGTGATTAAGTTATAGTTAGCCCCAGTGCGATCATGTTATCTGGAGACCCGATGCATTTCATATAGAATGTACCTTGGTGCTTTTGTAATCAGTGCGTATTGATATGTCGGTAGCATTATTTATAGTATGCATTGGTGTGTATAATATAGTAAAGGTATCAGTGCATAAATAATATTTAGATGCCTAGTGCATATAATAAACATAACGCACCAATACGAAAAAAAAGAAAAACAATTAGTGCACTGGTTAATATTTCAAACATGAGCATCGTACAATTTTGAAACGATAAATATTATTGTACCTTATATCGTTTAAGGAATAGTGTTTTTCTCAATAGTATGTACATGTGCGTTATTATAATTAATATGTATCGGTGTGTGTTGACTCGCAAACTCGCAACTAGCCACCAACCTGCAAATAGTTGCAAGGCATAATTTGAAATTTTTATTATCTATGATATATTAAATATTTAACTATAGGTGGGACCCCCTAGGGAGAAAGAAAAGATGTTTAATTTCAGTTATC
>ML822989.1:72055-87730 GCA_009831015.1 Picea engelmannii
GCCTTCACCTTGCAACCTTGTATTCCTTTCTTCCATCAAGACTTTCATCATTTCTCTCATTTCCATGAAATCCTTTCTGAGATCTTCATCTTCTGTAGGAATATTTTCATGTCTCTCTTCATGAGCCATACTTGGTGAATGCCTCCTTGAAGCTTGAGGTGATGATATAATTTTTCTTCTCGAAGGATGAGAACTTGGATCTACAAGTTGACCTTCTTCTCTTGTGAGTTGCAACCTTGTGAGCATCAGAAAACAAAACACTTGCAAATAATCAAGCCTTCAAAAACCTAAGCTCTGATACCAACTTGATCTGAAAATGATAAAGGCTTGTATTCTTGAAAATATTTGCAAATTTTAATTCAAGTGTTCTTATGCAAATGGATCAATTTTGCAAACACAATTTTTTTATAGAAATTACACATTCAAGATGCAGATAATAAGCAACAAATAACAGTGAACAGTAAACACATAACACAACAAATGATAAAGGAGTTCACCCCTCTCTTGGGCTACATCTCCTGGTCCAGCTTCCAATGGATCTTTTATATTATTTGCTCAAAGTGCTAAAATATGTGCTTTACATTGCTCAAAATGCCAAATAGATGGCTCCAATGGCTTCAGAACGTCCAAAAACCCCTAGCTGGGATTTTTCGGCACCTGATTTGGCCAAAAATTGAAGAAGATAGGCTTCCTAGAAGTTCCCCTTCAAACTTGCTGTCTCTGGATCACCAAATTGCACCTCTATGTGTCCAACCTAGCACATGCGCTCATTTTCGTGCTAAAACCTAGCATTAGGTGCATAACCAAAAACTGTGCAAACTGTAGTATGGTTAGGGAACCTAGCTCCTAACCACCAAACCGTTGGGCATATGGGTCATATGACCGCACGCGCATACAAAAGGGGCCAATGTTTAAAACTTATGGTAACACGCCAAGTATCCAGGCGTGCGGGCTCCGAATTCATTTAAAAAATGCACGTGCGGTGGTGATTACATGGTGGTTATATGTGACCAGGGGCCGAGGCTTAGCCTCGGCCCGGACCGCGCCCCAAATCAAAACAAATGCAATTCAAATAAATTTAAAAACATACATATGTTAAGAAACAATGGTGGGCGCGCCGGTTGGGCGGCCCTTCCCAAAGCTCTTCCACTGCCCGGAGGTCACAGGGTCGAGTCCTGCCGACTACACAAGTTTTATCCAATGCCCAGGGGACATGTGGTGGCCTTTGCTTGGGCCACGTGTCACCAATCCATTTGCCACCAAGATGCCATGTGTCAAGAAATGATTCAACCGTCCAGCTACCAACTGTCTGCCAACTCAGCCCTGCCACATCAGCGTACATCTCTGCCACATCATCGTACGACCCTGCCACGTCATCGTACGACCCTGCCACGTCAGCATTCGTACGGACTGTACAATCAACAATTTTTTTTTTGCCTGTTTGACGATTTGAACAGAATGCGATATCTCACTCATCCGACGTCTGTTTGAACCCGAATGAGTTGCGTTGGGTTCGTGACGACGAGACCTACGCACCCGTTCGATTTGAAGCGATTCCGAGCACTTTGAATTTTGAGAAAAATTTGATCTCCTGGATCAACTGGAATCGAGTCAAAGGAGTTGGCTTGCACACTATTGTAATCCAAAAAGTATCCCATCTTCTATAATCTCATTAAAACATTTCTCATCCATTATAGGCCAACTTCTCAGAATTTGCAAGATACTTTCCAAGAGCTCAAACATGATATTTGCATGGAAGGTTTTCTGGTGAATGACGAGAAAATATATGAGGAATGGAAAATTGACAAAGAGTATCATCCACCTACTGCAAAATAAGATCTCAATGATGAAGACCCAGATGAGACATCGGTGTCTATTGTACTGCTTAACAAAGATGAAGTCTTTCAACCTTGCTTTCCTCCTACACATGAAGTTGAAGAAGCAATTAGTCTCAACGATGAAGAATTTGAAGATCCAATTGAAGCCTCCCTAGCCTCAGTTCTTCATGCACATGAAAACAAAGAGATGGTCATTTTTAGTCACATTCATGGTCTTATGAAAGAAACCTTGGATATGGTTGATGAGCATATAGACACTTTAATACAAACTGGGAGACGCACACGGGATTTTGGTCATTTCGTTTTTTATAGAGACCCCATTTACGACATTGAGGGTAGCTCTCAAGCAAAAGGGGTTGAGTTTCCATCTTCAAAAGACTAGTCTTCATGCGTATATGATTTAAATGTTTGGCATCTAGATGATGATATGGCTATATATTTGCTCTATCCATTTGAGGACAACCTGTTGCAACATTTTCAAGGCGATTTTCAGTCATCCCTTGGGAGTTGTGATGCAGATCCTTTTGGGGGTATAGACTTGTTCTATGAGGACTTACAACCACCTTCATCCTCAATTTTAGATGAACACCATGACTTGGCCATCCCAGAGGAATCAAAGGCTCACTCTACAAAGCAAAAGTGTTTTCATCTTGGGGATTTTTACGAGGATTAGTAGATGAAGAGGCAACGTTTCTCTAGACTTGAGCATGTCCCTTACCTCATATCTTATTATCATGGAAATAATGGGGTCTTCTTGGGATCTCTCATGTCTTCTCAGTCTTCAGGAAGCAACGATCATGCTAACGGGGATGAAGATGAGCTATCGTCTACATATGGTATCCCTCTTCAAAGATGGATTGATTGAGCTTGTGGCTATCCTTTCAAGCAGGATTTCCTGGATGATCAGAATTGTGGCTACTCTTTTCAACAAGATTTCCTCCCTCCCACCCATCTCCATGAGTTTCATTTCAATATTGATTATATGTCTACTTATGCTCATGATTATTATGTGCTCAACTTATCCTTGTTGTATTGCATAATTAAGCACAATAGGAGACACCTTGATGAAATGATGAATATATGGTTGCACTAGTTGTATGACTTCACCTGACATCACCTATCACCCGATCTTCAGGGCCCCATGACCCCAGGTAAGTAGGTAGATCATCTTGCTTTCCTTGCATTTGCATCTTGATTTCTCATGGTGGTTTAGTTGCAATTTGTTTTTCATTTTGCTCTACTTGCATATTGCTTTCATCACATTACATGTTTAGTTTTAAAATTTTTGAAAAAATGATTTTTTTTTCTAGATTAGTTGTTATTTTGAGATTTGATATATATGGACGAAGGGTGATAAAACCACCCTAGATTTTGAAGTTTTATGTTTTACTGTAGGCACAGGTCCACCAGGAGATGATGTTGTTCTCATGCAATCTACGACGAGTACATGTCCCCAAGTAGGAGCAATATGTTATCCCCAATTCCTAGGGATAACTAAGGAGATGATGTCTCAAGGCCCTCAGGTTGCAGACATGGAGTATCGAGAGACAAATTGATCAACAATGTCCACTTACACAGACATAGACCCACCTCACCACCGCAGTTCCAGGTCCATCATGAGGGTATCCACCACATCAACTTGCTTCCGGATGACATTGGGTCTTGCTCCATGAGGTATAAGCCAAGTATTATTGTGAGTGTAATTTCAATATTTGAGGCATTTCAGTTTGTTGCATTTTAAACCGCTTTTGATTATGTAATGTATGCTTGGAAATTATGCTCTTTGCCTTGTTTCACCTTGGTGTTTGACATTGCTCCCTAGTTAGTGGGTCACCCTTAGGGATAGGTTTTCTATTGGGAGGTCCTCTTGATGAGTCATCGTGCCATTCCTGACCATACTTGTCACTTTCAACACTTCATCCCCTCATCTCTTTGCTTTTGGGGAATTTAGGGTGTACTGACCCAAGAAGGGATTGCCCCTCATTTCATGGGAAGAAGGGGTTGAAGGCCTAGAGGCTTGTAGGTGGAAAAAGATAAAATCTAATAATGAACCTTATAGATGCTCGCTCAAGGATCCGGAGGACAATGAAATGTCTCTCATAAGAAACAGATGGGACTCGTGAAAATAACTAATATAAAATGCCAACCAAGGTGGAGCATGTGTGGGAACTATTTTTCATGCTTACGTAGAAGCCCCACACATTGTCTTCAACTTGGGGAAGCATGATGTGACCAGGGTAGATTCAAGGTGGGCATTGTTTTTCATGCTTAGGTAGAAGCCCCACCTTGGCTTCAACCTGGAAACAACTTAAAAGAACAAAAGGAAATAAATGGGCTTGGAAAAAGGTTGAAATGAAAAACGAAGGCGCACCACACCCTCTACAAAGGAACCCATAAATGAAATACTATGATCCCTTGTATGTCATGAACCCCATGCCCAAAAGTCTTTCCTCCTTCCACCTCATCTTATACACAAGGCTTAGAGGGGGGTTCCACTTGGGAAACACTCCTAAAATTGAGGTACGATTCACCCAATAGGTTGCTTTGTCAACCCTCCCATACCTAAACTCGGTGAATTGCATAGGGTCTTTGAGCACTTGTTTATTCTGATGAGGTGGTTTTAATGTACATGTTTAGATGGTTCTTTTATTGACTTGATTTACTTATCATGATGCATTTGAATTGAGATCCTTGGAGGGTGTATTCATTGTCTTTGCAGGACCTAGTTGGTGGACAAATTTGGAAGAACAAGCCTACCTTGGGCTTCCTTGGGGCTTGAAGCCCATAGGTTGGATACCATACCCCACACACTGGACGATGATGACAGCTTTTGGAGGCCACAAAGATGCCTTGGAGGAACTCACTTATGCCCCTACTAGCCCAACATTTTTCCTTTGGAGGCAAAAACATCACATTTGGAAGGCTTGACATCTAATGGCGCTAGGGTTTGGGGTGATGGTGTTGATTGACTTGACACTTGGAACGTTTTCATGGAAGGAGGCATGACTTGAATGAAAAAACCCTAGAGCATGAGAGGGAGGCCCTATAAGGCCCAATGACTTCCATCCTCAACTCCAACGACTTGCAAAAAGTTCTTAATCGTCACTCTAGAAAAGGGATGACGTCATATTAGGGGTTTATTATGTGCATTTTTTAAAGTTAAATTTGAATTTGATAATGTAAAGGGGAAAAGTAAGGGTTGTTGACCCCTTACGTCGTGGTTACCCTAAAGTTAAGTGGACAAACAATTTTAGGAGGATTTGTATAAATAGGGATCACTTATATTTCATTTTGATGATAGCTCTCCCATTGTGAGAAGTCTCTTGGCCAAAATTTGTGCCCTATTTGTGAAATCTCTCTTGCTATGGTTTGTCTTGGATATTGGATGAAGAAGTGATACACTATCTCTCTAGGAGCTTATTTCTTGCATTGTGGCAGATTTATCTTGGTAAAGAAGAAGTTTATTTTGTTGATGTTTGGACAATGTAAGGAATCTCTCTTGTTATTGTTTTTCTTCTTGGTCATAAGGTTAATTAGCTAGAATTTTTGGGGAGTATAAGGCATACAACCCCACTAATCCCATCATGCTTGTCTTGGAATACTTTGTTGCATAAGGGTTTACTAGGAGAAGTAAAAGGGCTTACACCCTCCTAGTATTTCCTAGCTAGTATTGCTTGCCTTGGGGAGTTAAAGGACTTACACCCCCAAGGAGGTAGCATAGCTATATCATTATTTTAAAGACTCCATAACCCAATAGCTAAAGGCACTGATCTTTTTTGCATTGGAGAAATAAAACATTGCATTGGTATATGTGAAAACACAAGATTTTGATATTGTCTAAATTGAAATCTATTCTATGTGATTAAATTTTTCTAAGGCCTCTAAGGCATCTTGTTTTGTCAATGACTTATTGCTTCAGAGCTGCAACAAACCCTTCATAACTTTCTAAATAACTCTCCTTTCAACTGTCAAAATTTGCTAACAAATTGCCCCTATAATCTACTAGTCTCAGCGCACTTTTTGGGTGGTTTACTTGCTTGTTTTATGGGTTGAAATTTTCTGTTGTAGAAGTAGTTTTCTACAACCATAAGGATGATAAAATATCTCTGCAATACTTGTTTATAACAACCTTAGTTTATTGGTAAAGTCTTATACTTTCATACTTGAGTTATACTAGTGATTGCTAGCTTACCTCTTGCATCATTATTCCAACTTTTAGCATCTTGTTTAGTAGCTCTAACAACCTTTCACTTGCTGATATATATATCTTTTGACTGCTTCAAACAAGGAAAACAAGATTAACTTTCTTATCCACTTAACCTTAAGCTTGCATACTCATATTTTCTTGTGTCTCGGGCATGTACAATCATCGTCTGCAGGTACTTAAGTTTCTTGGAAACTATTAACCACTTCCAAGACTCATTTCCAAACTATATTCCATTTAGTATCTTGACCTATAGAGACATCATTTCCATCCTCTCATTTCCCCTCAGGGTCACCCGAGACTCCCCCCTTGTGTTGGATTATTCCTTCACTAAAGCGAGGGGAGGGTTTATATGAGATGACAATGGGTAAACTCTCCCACTGTTGTCGCCATATTGTGGATTGGTTTGGGCTTTTTCCAACCTATAGTTTGCATGATAACAAAACTAAGGAGGCTAGACCGTACCCTTAGCTGTACTACTCGATTGCTCAAGTACTAGAGAGTATCTTCTCGAGTGCTGTTCTCGGTTGCACTATAATAGTCAGGCAATCGATCAATTGATATATGGTTGGTTTCAGGATACCTAGGGGGCTCTCGATATACCATAGGTACTTCAAAGAGCAAGTTCATATACATGTGTTGTCTAATGTGCTACCACTCGAACTAGAACCAAAAAGAGTTACAAGGGTGTCCAACAATGTGAGATTAAAAACCTCTTGTATTTCTTGCGTGTATGCTTCCCCGACTACGGATTTATGCATTGAACGACATATCATTGTAGTTTAAAGATGTTGGAACACATCTCTACCCTAAAAAAATTTAACCCATAATTCTTGCCATGGAAAGTGCTCTGATATCACTTGTAAGGTACCAAATGTAATATAATATGCATAAATAAGAATATTCATAAGATACCAATGGAACATCAAAATATGAGAGGAACAAAACCAAAAAAAAAATTTTATTCAAAGAAAGCAATGTTCACTTGCCTCTTCGAGGGGGTAACCTCCAACAGAGCAGAGCTCTATTACAATAATTCTCAAGAAAAGCTATCTCATGCCTCCTACTCTTATTTATACTAATTCTATCTTCTAAAGAACATTCTAGAGGAATATATTTCTAGAAGCAGAAACTTCTATTAAGTCTTCTTACATTGACTTGTTCACATTTATTAAATAGGACTTACTAACTAATGACAACCTTTATTACATGGAAAATATATATAGGTCTTATTAACTAATATCGACCTTTATTACATGGAAAACATATTATTCGATCTACATGAGGGGTTAGGTCCCTAACATTTATTTTTGCATACAGGACCAACCACCTCATACTATCACTTTTCATTCACTATTACTTAATTCCCAGGAACATATATCATTTTAAAAATGTCATCTTTTCTCCTCCTGTTGTATGAAATAAGAAATGTTTTCTCTATCAGTGTGATATGGATATTTGACAACAATGTTATATTTTGATCAATAAAAAAATTATGGCCAAGGGAAGATTTTGAAGGGGATATATTTCAACGTGATTGTTTAAATGAATTATGTTTGGATGAAATTATAGAGTGTGACGATCAAGCATCATCTCACCCCAAGCATATATCAGGATGCGACGATCTTCCTTGTCATAGTTTTTGAGGGAGGAAAAGCAAACCACTTTTCTCATGGAGAAAGTCTCTTTTAATGTTTTCAGGGAAAATGTAAGTGAGTTAAGCACATGTCGTCAGTTGATCACTGGGGTGACCAAAATAATGTGTAACAGAGGCAGCCATGGCAGAGGAAATAAAGGTAGAGGAAGAAGGCCAAATGATTTTTGGCAAGGGGGAAGCAAAAGACTTTGATTTTCCCTTCATTTTGATGTTGATTCAGAAGAGTTTAATCAACTCTTATAGATGGGTTTCCTAAAATTAGTTGAACAAAGAGCCTTTCAACATCCTCCCCCACTTGAAGGACCACCTTTGCGACCACATCCTAGAATCTATGGCATACCAGTACAACTACATGCGTCCTTACCACCTGAGATCCCAACCAATGATGGTTGGAATGATGTTGTACATCCTCCCAAAGTTAAAGCTCATGGATGGCCCACAATGTCATTGTCATTACCTCCTCCTCCACCTAAGTGACCTGCCCTACACATTGCATCAGAAGTATCTCATGCTCATTTAACTCAACCACTGAAAAAGATTTAAGTCCCTTTCCCAAGAACTTGAACCTTCCCAAGGGAAACAATCGACCAATTTTGTAAAGTCTGACAAATTTGAAGCATCCTCACACTCAATCATCTCACATTCACAACATATTGGACATGATGATGGACACACCCCTTTTGAATATATGCACCCATACATAAAAAATTAAAGGTAAAATGCTTATTAAGGCAAATTCACAGATGCCCAAGGTAACATATTCAAAAGAAAGTGGACAGAGGCATGTTTATGATTTTGTGATGTTTTTTTTTTTTTTTGCTGGTAGAATCGACAACTCGCGGTTCTCGTACTCATGTGACACGGGGTTGATTCCTGTCTTCTACCTCTATAACCTCCAAGTTCATCCACACAGCCCACAAGCATGGGGCATGAGTAAATCAGGGTGAGAATCAAACTTGAGACATCCTTTTTACATATTTTCTTCCATTTACACGACACTTGCCAATCGGTATACACCCCTGTGGGCCAATCGGTATATACCTCAACATTTAACACAAGTCGCAACGAATCTAATCACCCAAACATTTATTCATTAACATTTTTCCAAGGCGCAAGGAGATCCAAACACTTAATCATTTATACATCAATGCTATCCCATAGCACAAAGAATAAACATTGATTATAATTTCATGGCTCAAGTAATCTAATTACCAAACCAGTCATAAATCACATTATGTTCATGGAGAATGAGAATCTATCTACTCAATTAAAACATGTATCACCTCAATTTAATGGCGCAAGAGAAGTTTGTCTACTAAGCAATCATAAACAACGTGTATAACTGCGTAAGGGTAAACTAATTTCTAGACTATCATACGACAACATGCTTGGAGGCGTAAGATATTCCATTACGAAATCATACATCAAGTAAATGAAGCAACCCCACCTGACAATACATTCCAACATCAACCCGACTATATAGACACATACCAAATTAATTGACGCAGTATCGCGTAAGAAGCATTCCAACACTAGCCCAACTACAGTTTACATACATCGACCTCGCCATAAAATTGATGGGACAACCAAAAGTTTCCTATTACATACCAAATATCCTTTTTAAAGCATCCCACCATCAATCTATCCTTTTCCCTTCCTGAAATGAGGTATCATATATAATTGTCAAATGGAATAAAGAATACCCGTCATGTCCTTTAATAAAAAGTCTATTTCCTTTATCACATTGCTTGGTTTTACCTTATAACTAGAAACATAAACAATGATAACTTAAGTCTTCATCACCTGAGATTGGAGTATCTTAGTAATATTCCCTAGCTTGGTTTATCTTCTAAACATATCACAAACCATCGTGACTCGAAGTCTTCATAACATGAATCTCGATCAATTTAATAATAATCTTGATAATACTATTAATACATAATTAGTTGAAGGTAATGAGGTTTCCTTAAACTTGTCTTACGTTAATTTTAGACTATTTAAAATTATTAGAGCTATAAATCACAATTATTATGAATAGGTAACATTATCTCGTTTCAATTCCCAAAGTAAATCACTTAATTTTCATTAATCCGTAAGCAAAATTGTTGAGGGCAACATTTAATAAAAGTTTCTTGATACAGGGAGCGATCTAATGAGAGTAGCACAAAATCCCGAGGAAGCTGATATGATAAGATCCAACACGAAATTAGTTGTCAGGCAAAAGAAGGTGCAAATACCGACGATTTCACTGGCAGGCAAAAGAAGCGATTTCGCTGGCAGTAAAAACGTTTTCAAGGAGCCAAGGTAACACTGGCAGTCAACGATTACATGGGCCGCTATTTGAAAATCGATAAAGGAAATCTAGATTAGGAGGAATCATGGTCCAATAGTTAACATGCAGAGGTAAATGATATTTTGAAATTTCCCTCCCAAGAACACGAAAAGTACCAACTCGAACCTAACGAATTAATGGTGAGCGATCTAAATCCTGTGTCTATATTCTCGACATTGCACTCCACAATATAATGTGTCTGTATTCTCGACATTGCACTCCACAATATAATGTGCCTGTAATCTGGACATCACGCCTATCAAATTAAACACAAGGACACGTAGTAGGCATAGTTATGCGAAATAATTATTGGAGTCAAAATGCGTGTGGAAGTGCACGTACACATACTCATTATTAATGACATTGTTACCCGCACTCTGAACATATAAATACCACCTACACTTGACGTGGAATTCCCATTCAGAAATCAGAGGTTCCTCCTCTCTTACAGAGGAGTAGATGGATTTACATTCAGCAAGGCAGAGACCACCTCAGTTTATAGACCTTGCTAATCTTTTAGAAAAAGAACATTCGATAGAAGAGACGACATGGACATGAAGGGGCAGAGTCTTTATATCGATTCTCAATATGAACCTAAGACAGATCTCGAATCCTCTGAGATTAACACACCTCATCTTGCAAGTCGCGGTAAATCATATCATTCAATCTTATTGTGTACGTTGTATATGTCTATATGAACATTAATACACTAATAAATAAAAATATTGAAATTGTTGCAGATCCATGGTACCCGTGTGCTGGGCGAAATAAATTGCAACGTAGAGAAAACATTTTAAAACATAGAGGTAACCAGATCCAAGTGTTGGGCGATTTTTCTCCACGCAGGGGTGAAATATCTATCAAAGTTGCAGAGAAAACGTTTTTGAAACGTAGAGGTAACCAGATCCGAGCACTGGGTGATTTTCTTTTTCTTGAAGCAAAGATAGCTTGCTAAAGTGTAGAGAATTGGAAGGGGAAAAACACTAAGTAAAACAACGGTGAAATCGTTGAGCAAGGAATTAAATCTTTGCTGAGTAGATGAAATGTAACACAGGGTTTGCAAGAGACTGGATGCAAGGAGGTTTTCCCTGGCTGGGCAAAATGTATGCATAGGCGTAGAGATGAATGAAGGTTTGCAATGCTTGGTGTAAATTAAAATGCTGAGGTGAATCAAGTGGAAACACCAAGAAGGGAAAACACATAGAACAAACTTCGCCAAGGTTATAAAATCCACATAAAAATTTGCAGAGGGTACATCAGAAATGGAAACGCTGAAGGAAAAAGGGAATTGACAGAATCATTTTTAAACTAAATACATCTTACAAAAATGGCCCTGACCATCAATATTCTAGATACATCTCACCGAAAAATACACGCTGCAACCAAATTTCATTCAACGAAGTTTAAAACTTTTACATCTTAAATCTGAATACAATACAATACTCAATAACATATCGTAGCCGACGACAAGAAGTCGAAGATGTTCTCCTGCGTTTGTGCTTCGTCTATCTCCATCCTTGCTAACTGTGACGACTTCACCAGTACCTCCCAGCCAATGCTAAGGGTACTCTTTTCCCCCCTTACCCCCCCAAGCTGCAAAGGGGTCACAGACAACCACACACAACCACAACGAATACTCTAGCTCCCAGCTCGTGTTGCAAGGTAGAGCTACCACTCTCTTTCTCGAGTTGGGTATCCCAATTCTCACAAGTAAAACCAATAAAAATTTTGGCAACATAACCTTACACCTACCAATCATGCTCCATTCCTCCTCTCAGCCATTTCCTTTATACATTTTTTCTTAGTGACAACTTGCTATTTGCACTTTTAATTCGTTTTTTAATAATTTAATTGGGAATTATTTCCCCCATACACTTGTCACTTGTTCCCTTAGTTGCACTAATAAATCCATATTTTAATTAAATTAATTGTCAATTTCCCTCACCCAACCTAAAAGTGCTCCTAAAATCACTCCTAGCTGTCCCTTTATTCCCTCTATTTCCCTTTTAATGACTCACGCCTTTTTAAAACCGAGTTGTGTTTAATTTAGGAAAGTTCTTTAGTTAGGCTAGACTATATACCTTTCTATGCTTACACATTTATGCTCTATTCCTTTCTCAACTAAAATTTTAATTTAGTATTTACTTGCACATGTGTATTAATCATTCCTTAGGATTTATTTTTATTTTCGGTGATTCTTAATTTGATTTAATTTATCCCCTCAACATTTCATTTAAAATTTTTAGTTTTTAGTCTTCTCACTCACTTAGACTTAGGCTTAGTTAAATTTTTATTTGCAAACGCCTAGACACTTAGGGATTATACTTAATTAAATTCATTCTTTAGTTAATTAATTAATCAATTAATTAATCAGGAAGGTGCTCAAGATTTTAAGGTTTAACACTCGCTCAAGTTTTCTACGCCACCTAGATTCATTGACTCGATTTTTTTTATACCGCGATGTGCCCTTCAAGACACACTCCATGCTCCAAGGGTGCCACTCGCCTTTGACTCAAATTTTAATTACACGACGTGCCCTTCAAGACGCACTACGTGCTCCAAGGGTGCCACTCGCCTTTGACTAGTTTTGGTAGTTTTCCAACCCTTGGAGTCAATACTCCATTCAAGTGACCTTGTGAGAGACTAAGGGCCTCTAAGGAATAAGGAACCTGCTTATTGCACGTCCCTTAGAATCTTTGTGAGCGGCTGTCTCAGTTTTCCCTCACGACATCATGGATCTCTTGAAGTAGGTAATCGTTACCCTACAATTCAAGTCCCAACGAGAGTGCTAGTAGGCTGTGATAGGGATGCTACCACACCTCTCCCTCAATATCTGATTGTTGTGCATGGACTCTTTACTCCTTATGTGAGTCTAATTAGCAAGCAATCGTCAACCTGCATCCATCAACGAAAAACTGCCAATGATCCATAAACAACATCATAATATACTCGATCATATGTCACATATGTATGAATAAAAATACCCAAACCAACACAATCCACTCCCTGACTCGATTTTAGAGTCTAAGGAGGTCCATTGATTCTATCAACATCCTCAAACTGTCAAGTGTCCTGCACACTTAGGGGAAACTCATCAATAGCATATGTCAATACATAGATATCAAATAACATAACATCATAATCATCAACATCATCATAAGAATCCATAAACGAATAAGCAACCATATACTAAAACCAGATCACTTGCATGCAAGTGTCCTCAAAGAATTATCGTTTACATGTACAATTATCGTTTACATGTACTCAAGTTTCTTGGCAACTATTATCCACTTCTGAGACTCATTTCCAAGCTATCTTCCACTTAGTATCTTGACCTATAGGGGAATCATTTCCATCCTCTCACTTTCCATCTCATTTCCCTCTAGGGTCACATGGGACTCCCCCCTTGTGTTGGATTCTTCCTTCACTAAAGTGAGGGGAGTGTTTATGTGAGGTGACAATGGGTAAACTCTACCACCGTTGTCGCCATCTTGTGGAGTGGGTCGGGATTTTCCCAACCTACAGTTTGCGCGATAACATTTTGGCGTCATTTTCGGGGAGGATTTTGAATTCTCTTTCGTGCCCTAATGAAAATTTGGCAAGCTCCCATCCCAAATCCTTTACCCCTAGCTTGCCTAAAGACTCCACTCGAAGGTCGATTCGCTTCCACCCTTGATGAGATTTTCATAAAGTTCATTTGACAACTCCATTGAGGTATTACCCTAAGTAATGGAACGATGGCCTCACGGGACTTACCATGGGCATTCCATAAGGTGTACCCTTCCATTGATCTTCAGAATATCCCTGGATATCCAAATCATTTCTCTACGGAGTGGAGGGAAAGTTGCCCTAAATTTAATGGTGATCCAGCTCTAGTAGTCACCCATGTCGTGAATTATATGAAGTATGCTTCAAGCTTAAATGTGCTACATGAAGATGTGTTGATGAAAATTTTTGTATCTTCATTGGAATCAAGTCAAATGAGTTGGCTTGCACACTATTGTAATCCAAAAAGTATCCCATCTTCTATAATCTCATTGAAACATTTCTCATCCATTATAGGCCAACTTCTCAGAATTTGCAAGATACTTTCCAAGAGCTCAAACACGATATTTGCAGAGAAGGTTTTCTGGTGAATGACGAGAAAATAGATGAGGAATGGAAAATTGACGAAGAGTATCATCCACCTACTGCAAAATAAGATCTCAATGATGAAGACCCAGATGAGACATCGGTGTCTATTGTCCCGCTTAACAAAGATGAAGTCTTTCAACCTTGCTTTCCTCCTACACATGAAGTTGAAGAAGCAATTAGTCTCAATGATGAAGAATTTGAAGATCCAATTGAAGCCTCCCTAGCCTCAGTTCTTCATGCAGATGAAGACAAAGAGATGGTCATTTTTAGTCACATTGATGGTCTTATGAAAGAAACCTTGGATATGGTTGATGAGCATATAGACACTTTAATACAGACTGGGAGACGCACATGGGATTTTGGTCATTTCATTTTTTATAGAGACTCCATTTACGACATTGAGGGTAGCTCTCAAGCAAAAGGGGTTGAGTTTCCATCTTCAAAAGACTGGTCTTCATGGGTATATGATTTAAATGTTTGGCATCTAGATGATGATATGGTTATATATTTGTTCTATCCATTTGAGGACAACCTGTCGCAACATTTTCAAGGTGATTTTCAGTCATCCCTTGGGAGTTGTGATGCAGATCCTTTTGGGGGTACAAACTTGTTCTATGAGGACTTTCAACCACCTTCATCCTCAATTTTAGATGAACACCATGACTTGGCCATCCCAGAGGAATCAAAGGCTCACTCTACAAAGAGAAAGTATTTTCATCTTAGGGATTTTTACGAGGATTAGTAGATGAAGAGGCAACGTTTCTCTAGACCTGAGCATGTCCCTTACCTCATATCTTATTATCATGGAAATAATGGGGTCTTCTTGGGATCTCTCGTGTCTTCTCAGTCTTCAGGAAGTAACGATCATGCTAATGGGGATGAAGATGAGCCATCGTCTACATATGGTATCCCTCTTCAAAGATGGATTGATTTAGCTTGTGGCTATCCTTTCAGGCAGGATTTCTTGGATGATCAGAATTGTGGCTACTCTTTTCAACAAGATTTCCTCCCTCCCACCCATCTCCATGAGTTTCATTTCAATATTGATTATATGTCTACTTATGCTCATGATTATTATGTGCTCAACTTATCCTTGTTGTGTTGCATAATTAAGCACAATAGGAGACACCTTGAAGAAATGATTAATAGATGGTTGCACTAGTTGTATTACTTCACCTGACATCACCTATCACCTGATCTTTAGGGCCCCATGACCCCAGGTAAGTAGGTAGGTCATCTTGCTTTCCTTGCATTTGCATCTTGATTTCTCATGGTGGTTTAGTTGCAATTTGTTTTTCATTTTTCTCTACTTGCATATTGCTTTCATCACATTACATGTTTAGTTTTAAAAATTTTGAAAAAATGATTTTTTTTTTCTAGATTAGTTGTTATTTTGAGATTTGATATATATGGACGAAGGGTGATAAAACCACCCTAGATTTTGAAGTTTTATGTTTCAGTGTAGGCACGGGTCCACCAGGAGATGATGTTGTTCTCATGCAATCTACGA
>ML822991.1:0-13679 GCA_009831015.1 Picea engelmannii
TCTCCCATATTTAGAACAACAGTTTCTCCAAGGACATGCCAGTTATGTGGAAAGAAAATACAGATGTGCTGAATGCATATGCTGCAGCATCGTACTGTACCTCATATATGATGAAAATTGACAAATCTATGACTAGTGCATTTAGAAGAATACACAAAGAACATGAAATAAGTCATATTGATGCCATAAAAATGATACGCACACTTGGCAATACATTGCTTAATATTCAACAAATGTCTGCTCAGTAAGCAGTTCACATTGCACTTTCCTTGCCCCTCACTTGTAGTTCAAGAAAATGTGTCTTCATAAACACATCTCCACTTGAAAAATGCACATTTGTGCTTAAACCACCGGTTTTGCTGCAACAAGAGCCTAACAATTCAGAGGATGTGGTATGTCACTCTATTATTGATTATGTCCAACGTCCATCTCCTATTAGGCATATCTGCTTAGCATAATTCGTATCGCATTACAAAAAAAGTGGTGCACCCATATCAAAAAGAAAAAAACCCTCTATCATACGGTTTGTCAAATACAATAAACATTGTGACTATGAAAACTATTGTAGAGACAAACTGTTGTTGTACGTTCCATTCGATGAAAACGAGGAGACATTAATACATAACTTCTCTACATGGGAGGTTGCGTATGTTGCGTCTAAGACTATAGTGCACATCAATGAAGCTAGATTTACCTACAATGTTAATCCAACATGGAGCGATCTAAAAGTTTCACTTAATGACCTAGAAAACCATGGCTATCATGATGACACATTCAGAAACCCAAAAACAACCAGAACTCCTTCTGAGTCCTATGACTTACAAGAGGATTTTCCTCGTCCTCCAAGGGATGGAAGTGAAAAAACATATCAATCTTGGTTTTCAAGTTACAAAACATCCTTTCCTAATTGAAAATAATGAATACCACAGAATAAGATGTCTGTTGAATCGTTAACAACAAACAATTCTAAAGGACATTGCTCTTAAAAAATGCTTGAACATGAACAGTCCCGTGCATGTGTTCCTTACAGGCGGAGCAGGAACATGCAAGACATTCACAGCGAAAGCATTGTTCCAAATGCTTATACAAATCTATGATTCAAACAATTCCTCTGATCCTATGAAACCAAAGGGCTTAATAGTTGCATACACAGGAAAAGCTGCATACAATGCTGGTGGAACAACTGTCCACTCTGCATTTTTAATGCCATTTAACAAGTCACAGTTTCTTCCACTTAGCAAGGAAATGTTGGATACATTATCTAAGATTTATGAGGAACTCCAACTTGTCTTTATAGATGAAGCATATTTTATTGGGAGTTGGTTCTTGTATTCCATTGACAGCTGACTAAGAAGCATAAAACATGTGCACACAAAATACTTTGGAAACATTGACATGATATTCCGTGGGGATCTTTACCAGGCACACCCAATCCAAGATTCTTTGATATTTTAACAACCTACCGTTAACATGGAAACAATCACCCATGACTTCTAGAGAGACAATATTAAATGCTTTGAGTTGCATACTACAATGCGCCAAACAGATGAAACATTCATTGCAATTCTGAATAGAATGCGCACAAACAACCAAACACATGATGACTTGACCTATATCAATTTGAAGTGTTTACGACCTACACCAATAGACCCAACATTCCCTTACCTGTTCTACAGAAATAAGGATGTTGCAAAGCATAACAACAACATGTTGTCGCTCATGCCTGGCGATGACATCATCATCAATTCCATTGACCTGGAAGAAGACAACCATGGAAATATGCAACGTCATGAACATTCAGTCACTTTACCTTTGCAGCTTGTCCTCAAATTAGAAATGCTGGTTGAAATATATGCCTGTAACTATGATTCACATGATGGCTTGGTGAATGGTGCAGATGGAATACTGAAAGGCTATACCAAGACATAAAAAGTGGATTCCCTTTGGATTAAGTTCCATGAACCACATATAGGAAAGTGACAAGCAAGCAAGTTGTCTTATCTATATAATTCAAACACTGGAAGCGATTGGACACCTATTATGAGAATATCGAAGCCAATATTGACATCAGCAAAGACAGGTCAACTGAAGATTCAAAAAAAGTTTCTGATTAAACTTGCATGTGCATGTACAGTCCACATATCACAAGGACCAACACTTGATAATGTTTCATTTCAGCCTGCTGGAGTTTGGATACATGGACTTGTATACACAACATTGTCCCGTGTCAGAAGCATAGACTCCTTGTATTTACTAAGTCCTCTCACAAAAGATAACTTCAAAGTGAAAGATAAAGTTGATATTGAAATGGAATGACTGAGGACCACAACAAAATGGAAACTGCATTATGATTACCAATCCATACAAACAAATTCATCTGTATCAATTCTCTCGCTTAACATACACAACTTAAATGCACACATGGATGATATACTGAATGACTACGATATAATGCAATCCAATATTCTGTTCTTGCAAGAAACACACATGACATTATGCATGCAGAACAAACAATTCCCAAATCACAATTGCATATCAAGTTACATTACACATGGGGTTATGATATTGGTGAAAAAACATGTACGGATTTTGGACTATATACATATGGAAGAAAAGAATGTTGAACTGCTGCTTGAAATTTTTTTTCTCATGAAACAAAAGTTGCAATACTGAATCTGTATGTTGCTCCCCATGCAACATTCTCCAACATAGTGCATGTTATTTCCAATGCATTGGTCCATTTCCATTTGAATGGACCCATTGTACTTGTAGGAGACTTCAATATCGATATGCTACAAAATACTGGTAGAACAAAAGAATTGGAAAACTACATGTGCAAATACAGTCTTCGATTTCTTTTGAACAACACATGCCATCTGCAAAACACACTTATTGACCATGTCTGGTCCAATGTGCCCATTCCTCAATAAAATATATTTGTATTAGACACATATTGGTCTGATCACGATACAATTGGTATTGCAATTGAATTATGACATATACATCAAACTTATTGCAAACTCATATTTCTATGTTTCAAAGCATATATGTATCCCTGATTTCTACACACATCGTTCTTGTGAGCATATAGACGGTGTTCTACTCGAATTATAAAATATACATTGTGAAAAAAGAAAAGAAAAAAGGTACATCCTCCCAAAAACTATTTGTCACTCTATTCATCTTATTCTATTTCTTTTTTGTATATGTACATAGTAGTTGCCTTTTTCTTAACATCTGAACTTATGTTCATATCTGTTTTGCTTTGTACTTTTTTGATAGAAACAGACAGGAAAACTAGTCGACGCAAAGAAATCCTACTCAGAGATGTAGACCAATCCATGCAAAGGTGCATTATTTTTCTGCCCGTGTTCCATAGTAAACAATTATTCATTTACTTTCTCTGTGTTTTCCAAACTTGTTTGCAGCTATGTTTTTTTTTGCGCGTAGAGGCCGCTACCCTGCACGTCCGCCATCGAACATATGTAATGTTGAGCTAGCCAGCTCGCAAGTCCACTTGTCAATTTCTATATCGCCCAACTATGACGGCTATTTGTAGGACACCGAACATTAGAGACATAATGTGCAACCCGTAAGTGCACGATCCAAATAAGTGGCTAGGTATGGAATAAGGGATCTGTGCATATTTGGTATGTAGTGCTCATTTCTAGGAGTGCGCCAGCCCTAGAACCCGCGATACAGAAACTGTACATCATCTATAAAATCTCAGCCACCCCGCAAGTCCTCCTGTCAATTTGTATATCGCGGAACTGAATCTGCTATTTGTAGAACACGAAATAATAGAGGCCTTTTTTTTGACCCCTCCCACCTGAGAACCCACAAGTATGGAATGCGATATGGGTACATGGTGTATAAAATCTCATGTCGGTACTTTATAAAGGTACATATTTAGTTTTGCCTCTTTTATACACACACTCATCTAGTAACCACAGAGTTGGAGTTGGATGGAGCCAAGTCGGCGATCCAAATAAGTGGCTAAATATGGAATAAGGGATCTGTGCATATTTGCTATGTATTGCTCGTTTCTGGGAGCCTGCCAGCCCTGGAGTAGAATGTTGAGCCGGCTAGCCCACAAAACCGCTTGTCAGTTTATTATCATAAGCTATTTGTAATTCACTGAGAAATAGAGCCCCGTTTTTTACCCCGCCAACCCAAGAACCCGCGATCCAGAAACTGTCAATGGTCTATAAAATGTTAGCCAACTCGCAAGTGCGCCTGTCTATTTGTATATCGCAGAACTGTGTGTGCTATTTGTAGAACACCATACAATAGAGGCATTTTTTTGAGCCCTCCCACCCGAGAACCTGCGATCCCGAAAGTGGCAAAGTATGGAATGACATATCCGTGCATGCTATATAAAATCTCATGTCCATACTTTATGAAGGTACATTTTTAGTTTTGCCTCATTTCTACACATACTGATATGGTAACCACAGAGTTGGTGTTGCATATGAATTATGAAATATGCACTGGGAGTCAGACTGATCCCTTTGGTTTTCTTAGCTGAACAATTCCAGCTCATGCAGTTTCAGCATTGAACACTCAACAGTTTCACCATGCACTTTCAGACTTGGCCATTCCTTCCTTGCTTGCTCTTCCCCATGCCCGTCACCTTCGCATGTGTGCATAATAAGAAATAGTGTTTATATATATATATATATGTCTTCTTTCTAAATATTTAATGCTAACAGGTCATAATGCAGGTACCGTCTAAGCTGTCATTGATGCGCACAAGGCTCGAGAAGTTTTGCCATCAATGAAATTTTTGCGAAGGCTTTTCTTATCCCTTCCCAGTCTTAATTTCAAACGCAATGGAATGTCATTTGCACACTACCAACTTGCTTCCTTCACGAAACCTCAAATCTCTTCCCAGTCTTAATTTCAAATACCATGGAATTTCATCCGCACGCCGTCAGCTTGGTTCATTCACGACACCTCCAATCCTTAAATGTTCTTCACCGTAACTGCCACCTTCTCACTTCTAAGTATGATAATAATTAAGCTTTACTTCTAATAGGTTATCATACATCACACATAGATGTTGTCATTAATGAGGAGATTTTCCATTTGCACACATTGAAGCAATGTTTCCGAGGAGTTATATTGTCCCCTACATTTCTTCATTTCAAGCAACGTCTGGAGAAAACCAACATTTCCATAAAGTACTGGCACTAGCTCTACAACAGATTTGTAGAGATACAGTGAACATCTTCCTCTCAAGCTTCCCGTGCAGAAGAAGGCAAAAAGATTTGTAGGGGAGGCGGAGTAGCCAAAAATTTACAGTGAAAAAATGGATCTTGACATTGATCTAGAAAGCATATTCTGCAACCTTGATCAGCCCAGAGACGCAATTCAACATGCTTTCTCAATGGACATGGTTGATACCCTAATTTTTGACGAAGATGAATCCTTCATATTCCATATTGCTGTTTTTTAATCCGAATCAAAAAAATTAATCATTGAAAAAGGAGATGTAAAAAATAAGAAAAGAAAACATCGTTCAGAACTTGACCTTGCCAATATGAAGACATCCAAAATCTCTCAACTTCACATGGAAATCAGAGATGCTCTTCATGATTCTGTTGGAGTCATTGAAGCCGAAAATGCCAGGCTAGAGAAACAGATTAAGGAATTAGAGGAAGCTTTGTTTCCTATGCCATTGCATCACAGTTCTTTGGGAATAGCCATGCCTGCTACTGCGTGCACCCCTGCAACAAATCTAAAAGGGTCCTCCAGCTTCCTCACATCCTGTAGAGGATATGTCGAGAAAAATATCAACAAAATAATGGAACTGATTACTAAGGCCTGGGAAACATCACAGAATATGGATTCCCTGGGGAGCAGGGCACATAACTTGCTCCTACTTCTGTAGACGGATTTAAAAAATGAAGAAACTTTCTATGTGCACACGGTCGTCCCTTTTTCCTTTCATGTCAACAACATGCCAGAGACGAGAAAAAGACAACATGATCTCCCTTCCTATAAACGACTCACTCAATTAGAAGCATGCTGAAAAGAGAAAGTGAAGAACTTGTATCTCATCGTCCAATCATGTGAGCAAGCAATATCAAAGAAAGAAGCATTATTCACAAAGCTCACCAAAATAGACTTAGCAGGAAAGACAAATGGATTATAAGACCCCATCTTAATCCTCAACTTGTTGGCGTCAACCAAGCAAGCTTTTGATAAACAAGTTGATAATTTGAAGGCCTTGTCTTTAAAATTTTTTTACAGGATTCTTGAATATCATGAAGAAGAGGTGGACAACTAGCTAGTCCGGTATTCGTTACAGAATGGAGACATTGATGGAACTCTCTGTAAACTTTCAATTGATCTAAGCGAATTAGAAAATGATTTTTTTAGCATTAAAATCCGTAATTACATCAACGTCGCCCCCTTGAGAAGCTATATTAAAGATAACTTGAAGTGGATCACCTACCAAATCCAACAGGGAAATGCCTAGTTCTTTCTTTATCAATCCAGTTATTCCAACTTTTCTGAGTAGAAATCTATAGCCAAAAAATGATCTTCCCATTTCTACTTTTCAGGTATTACAATCTACCATGTCCAACTTATTTCCACAGTCCTATTTCTTGTACATATTTCTGTTATGGTCCACGGGAGCCCCAATCCCAGTCTATATGGCAAACACATTTGCATTTTCAGGGATATGTGACAAAGTATTATTTTTTTCATATATTCCAAATAAAACTATTCTTTTCTCTCCTTATATATTTATGTGTTCCTAGATTTTTATCTTCAACTATGCTGAATGTGAAGTCATTATGTTTATTTTATCTCAATTCTCTTTTTTTCCTATGCATATTTTCTCCGTCCTGGTCACTTTGAAAATAAAGTATGAAATAAATCACTGACTCAACTTTGAAATATCATATTTCATATATATATATATATATATATATATATATATATATATATATATATATATATATATATAGATATAGATATGTTTCTTTAAATTTCCAGGAATATGTAACACATTNATATATATATATATATATATATATATATATATATAGATATGTTTCTTTAAATTTCCAGGAATATGTAACACATTTCATTATTTTTTATATAAATGTCACAAAATTGTGTTCACTACTTTTTTTGTACTCAAACGTGTAGAGAGTATGTCATTTCTTGCATCTTGACCACCTATCCTTCATACTTTTGCCACAAAGGCCCTTAAAATTAAAATACTCCGCAAGTCCGCTTGTCAATTTCTATATCACAGAACTGTGGGTGCTCTTTGTAGGCCATGGAACAACAAATGCTCAATTTTCAGTCTGCCAGCTCCACAACCCGCGATCCAAAGAATACCTTGGTATCGAATCAGGGTTCTGTGCAAATATGGAATGAGGGCTCTGTGCATGCTGTATAAAATCTTGTCCCCATAATTTATAAAAGTACATATTTCGTATGTATAAAAGTAAATATCTACTTTAAAAAATTGCATATTTGCTATGTATAATTTATGGTCTCTAGGAACCTAAAATTTGATACATTTCAATTTCTTGTATCCACGAGGCCTTGTTTTAAAGAAAACTAATTCGAGAATACTATTTATTTGGTCCTTTTGTCCACCGCCCTATGTAATAGACATTGGCACTATACTTTTTGTGCTTTTTTCTACCACCGTATGTAAAACCTATGTAAAGAAAACTAATTCGCGAATGCTAAATTTTTGGGACACGAGCCCCTTAAAATTCAAATAGTCCGCAAGTCCCATTGTCAATTTGTATATCACGGAACAACAAAACCCTGATTTTCAGGTCCCCAACTCGAGAACCTGTGATCCAAAAACTGGCTAAGTATGGAATGAGAGTTCCGTCCATGCTCTAATTCAGGAATGCTATTTTTTTCTCTGCTTTTATGTGTTCCTAGATTTCTATAGAGAGTATGTATACAGAGTTACATATTTTCTATGTATAGTTTATGGTCTCCAAGAACCTATAATTTCATAAATTTCAATTTCTTGTGTGGATGAGTCACTGTTTTAAAGAAAACTAATTCGGGAATGCTATTTATTTGCTCCTTTTGTCGACCTCCCTATGTAACAGACATTGGTACTATACTTTTTGTCCTTCTTTCCACCAGCGTATGCAAAACTAATTCGTGAATGTTAAATTTTTTTAACACGAGCCCCTTAAAATTCAAATAGTCAGCAAGTTCGATTGTCAATTTGTATATCGTGGAACTGGCGGTGCTATTTGTAGGAAATAGAAGAACAAAAGCCCGCTTTTCAGGACCCCTGCCYGAGAGCCTGCGATCCAAAAATTGGCTAAGTCAAGAACCCGCTCTTTTAAAGAAAACTAATTCAGGAACACTATTTTTTTTCATACTTATGTTCACTGGCCTATGTAACAGACGTCAGTACTATTTTTTTTTTCTTTTTTTGTCCACCAGCATATGTAAAAAGGAAAACTATTTCGGGAATGCTAAACTTGTTTTAATTAATTATAAATAATTTTGTTGATAGAAAAATAAACCCTTCAAATTCATATACTCTGCAAGTCTGATTGTCAATATGTATATTGCATAACTCTAGGTGCTATTTGTAGGACAAGGAACAACAAAAGCCTGCTTTTTAGGTCCCCAGCCCAAGAACCCGCCATCCAAAAACTAGCTAAGTCAAGAACCCGCTCTTTTAAAGGAAACTAATTTGGGAACGCTATTTTTTCATACTTATGTTCACCAGCCTATGTAACAGATGTCAGTACTATTTCTTTTTCTTTTCTTGTCCACCAGGATATGTAAAAAGGAAAAGTAATTCGGGAATGCTAAACTTGTTTTAATTAATTATAAATCATTTTATTGATAGAAAAATAAGTTATTGAGTTTATTATTTCAATTTGGTTATTCGACACGAGCCCCTTCAAATTCAAATACTCCGCAACTCCGATTGTCAATATGTATATCGCAAAATTCTAGGTGCTATTTGTAGACCATGAAACAACAAAAGCCCAAATTTCAGCCCGCCAGTCCGAGAACCCGCGATCCATAAATTCAAATAGTYTGCAAAACAACTTGTCAATTTGTATATCGCAGAACTCGCGAAACAACAAAAGCCCAATTTTTAGCTCGCAACCACGACAAACCAGAATGAAGCTTCTGTGCATGCTCTATATATCTACTTAATCAAATTACATATTTGATTTTTGTAGGCCATGAAACAACAGAAGCCCTATTTTCAGCTCGCCAGCCCGAGAACCCGCAATCCAAAAATTTGAATAGTCTGCAAGACCGCTTGTCAATTTGTATATCGCAGAACTCTCGGTGCTATTTGTAGGCCACGGAACAACAAGTCTTCAACCCGAGAACCCGCGATCCAAAAAACTAGCTAAGTCAATAATTAATTATAAATGATTTTATTGATAGAAAAACAAGTTATCGAGTTTATTATTTCAATTTGGTTATTCGACACGAGCCGCTTCAAATTCAAGTACTCCACAACTCCAATTGTCAATATGTATATCGTGGAAATCTAGGTGCTATTTGTAGACCACGAAACAACAAAAGCCTAATTTTCCGGTAACAGACATTACCACTATTTTTTTCCGGTTTTCGCCCACGTACCCATGTACTTCAACTTCCTGCCCACGTGTCTCATGACTTTAACTTCAGCTCGCTGGAGGCAGGGTGCCATTACTCTCAGTGCACCTTGAGCTAGTTTCTCCTCAGGGAAGCTCAGTATTTACAGCTTCACACCATGGAAATTTTCTGTAGTCCTTCATTTTGATAGACTTCTATACGATCTTACTTATAATTTTTTTTTATTGAATACAATTTAAATAATTGTGTATACTATTTATTAAATAGAACATGTTATAGCGTTACATAAATTACTATAAATCTTCATACAATGTTACAATATTCTATAAATTGCTTAGTCTCGTGTTTATGACGGAATTGTTGGGTGAAAAATGTATATGATGGAAGTGTTTGGTGCAAAATGTATATCACTCGACACGCTGGACATCGTGAATCCACGACTCTATATTTGTTCGGTGCATTTCTATAAATTATTGTCTCATGTATATGACCGAATTGTTCAGTGCAAAATGTATATGACGAAAGTGTTGGGTGGAAAATGTATTTCACGACACAGGGTGGCCATAAAAAATGAAAAAAGTGAACCCGTGACTTCGCCAACCCGTGACTCCGTGATTTTTGGGTTACATTGCTTATGCATTAAATATTTCATGTACTATCAAACTTAGATCCTAGGAACCTTCGTTCATGTACCAGACATTAATATTTTTTGATAAATTTCAAATAAAACTAATTCACGAATACTATATTCTGTATGAATACCACGTGTACTGCAACTTGCAGCCCACACATTTTCTCCCCTTCCAGCCTGGCAGAGACTACACTGCCATGCAACACTTGTTTTGTTAGTTGTTATTTACGATATTTTCAAGCTATGGTTAAAATAAGATAAAAACTTTTGTTGCTTCACTTTTCTACAACAACAAATAAAAAGGAAATGGGTGGCGCTCTTTCCTTTTCCATGGTGGCATTGCATTGAAATTTTACACTTCACTGATGCAATATGTTTGTTTTATTTTAGTGCTACTATGTAGGATGGGTTTGGGCTTGATTCTTGGATTAAGGCTAAAATAAGCTTCTTTCCTTTGTTTTTTTTCATTGCTCCAAGTTTATGGAAACAATGAAATTTCATGATCTTGTGACAAAAACATCTAATGTCTTTTATGTTGGTTGTTTATTTTGTTTGCATTTTAAATGTTTTGTTTACGTGAATTGAAAATTTTGTAAAATAAATATGCTGAATATTTTATTTTGTTCCCTTTATTTGTGTTTTCTTCTCTAAAAGCCTAGGCCTAATGCTTTGAACAATAACTTCAAACTTGAATTTGAAATTCCATGTTATGCTTCCACTTGAATTGGAGTAAACAACCTTTCCTTCTCCTCACATGATGCATTGCTTACATTCCAAAGATGTTGTTGTGTGTTTATTCTACTTTCTAAAATGCTTTGTTCTTATGGAATCATAATTTTACAAATCAAATATGTTATATTTTATTTGTTCTCTCTAGTCTTGTTGTTTAACAAGGATGAGGGATTCCAAAATATTTTCAAAGTTGTCATGGAGGTTTTTCTAAATAAAATGTATATTCTAGTTAATAATATATTTTATAACCAACTTTTATAGTAAATTTTTGGTCAATTTGGTTTTAACAATAAAACTAGGTATAATTTTTATTTGAGGAATATTGCTTAATGGGTTTTTCATGCTTGGTTTGATGAAAATTATGGTGAACCATTAATGAAAGAGTTGTTGATTAATTATCATCAACACACTTGACATTCTACTGGCATAAGCTTTTTGGATTCTCATTTATGTATATAATACGTGTGATTGTAAAGTCCATGTTTGGTATTAGGGCTTGTTGCATCCATTCATTGCTTTGTTGCAATATAATGTTTAGTCTAACTTCAGACACTGTGGATTAACATTTTATTTTTGTGAATGAAAAGCAAAAAATAATAATTTGAACTTCATTAAATGTTGGCCATAGAGTCCATTCAATTTCTCCAATTATTTATGTCCATCCAATTGGATATATCCGTGTAACTCTTTCTACTTGTTTATTTTTTTATTCAAATGTATATTCATTGTTCCAAAACCTATTTGGATTCATTTATATTGCATCATCAGAGAAAACCTATATATTTTCATAACTTTTTTGGATTCTTTTTCGCTTTCTTTCTCATACATATATAATCATTTCTATAGTTGGATTTTAAGTACACTTCAAATGATATGGTGTGTATAGTTGTGTATATGTGCATTGAATATTTCTTTGCTTAGTGGATAATGCTTGTCTAATTTTGTAGCAAACTATATTTTTCCACAAGTTATTTGATTAAATCATGTAATGAAAATCCATGATTTTTACGATGAAAAATTATATTATTCTATTTTTGACATTGAATATAAATTAACCAACTCCAAAGTTAAAATTTGAACAATATATCTACTTATCAACTTAATAATTTAATAATTTTATTAAATTTATTTGATACATTTTTATTTTTTTATTTTTATTTTATGTTTAATGACATATATGCAATTTTTTTTCGATTATAATAATGGTCAAAAATCCTATAACTAATAATTTTTTCTTAAACTCCATTATCATTTCTACACCATTTTTCCAATTCAAATTTCCAAACTTTAAAATTATTAAAACATATTATTATTTAAAAAAGAATTCACATTTTATATATAACAAAATGATGAGAAGTGGTGATGAAGTTATTTAAATTTTTTGAAATACATACTTATTTTTATATCACTTTATTCTACATTGAGAAAGACCTTATTAATTAATCATCAAATAATTCCATAACAAACTCTTTATTAACATTATTTTATTAACTAATGACATTTTCAATCTTTTCATATCTATAAATTAATTTATTATGAGTGGCATGCTCAAGCATTTCCATATGTACAAACTCTTTATTAACATTATTTTATTAGCTAATGACATTTTCAATCTTTTCATATCTATAAATTAATTTATTATGAGTGGCATGCTCAAGCCTTTCCATATGTACAAATTTTTAATATTTTCTCTATGAATAGAGATCACAATCTCTTGCACATGATCATATGAATAGAGATCACAATCTTACACCTTATCATTTGGATTGATTAGATTTTCAATTTATCAAAAGTGGCATGCTCAATTCTTTCCATATATATAAGTTTTAATATTTACAAATTTTAATATTTTCTTCATATATACAAGTTTTAATATTTACAAATTTTAATATTTTCTTTGAATAGAGATCACAATCTCTTGCACATGATCATATAAATAGAGATCACAATCTCTTGCACATGATCATTTGGATTGATTTGATTTTTAATTTATCAGGAGTGGCATGCTCAATCCTTTCCATATGTACAAGTTTTAATATTAGAGGTCGCAATCTCTTGCACATGATCATTTGGATTGATTAGATTTTCATTAGATTTAAAAACCATTAAGGTGAAGGTGGTATAACTTTATAATTAGTTTGTTTCTTATTAGGATTTTTTTTTTTTCTTATTAGTCTTTGTTCTTTATAATTGATTTTTGATTTTAGTTTTTTAAGTGGATTTTAGCTTTTGCTTTACGGGTTTGTTTGGATATGGATTAAAATCAATTTTTTTATTATAAATTTTTGTTATAGTTTGGGATTGTAATTTTATTATTTGAAAATAATTGAATTTATAAATTATATTTACTTACTTTGGTTTGTGTATGGGTTGTTGATAAGATTAAATTTGGGCTTTGGGTTATGGTGAGAAGTAATAAAGAAAAATAGGGAAAAGATAAAAAAAAAATTCAAGGTTGTCATGTGTTTTTTGGCTAGATCAAGGTGGTAGGGGCTTCAATGTGCATTTATGGTGGTCATTGGTAATGACAATTCACATAGATTATGTCTTAGTGGTTATGAATTTGGTGATGTGTTCTTTGTAGTTATGTGTGTGTGTTCCATGAGATGTGGTCTGAGTGTTTGGATTTTTGTTGCCTCCACTTATGTACAATTATAAGTGTCTTTTAAGGCACCTTATCTGTTAAGAACCAAATATCAATATAGCATAGAAAAACCTCAGAAAA
>ML822991.1:18950-38064 GCA_009831015.1 Picea engelmannii
GAAAATGTCTCCTTGGTATATATAGGAGACTAGGAGGTATAATTACAACTAATGGCCTAAAGCCGACATAAATAAAATAACATTACTAATATAATATGCCCCAATTAAGGGGTAATGAGCCAATATTAGGGCTTAACATTATCAGAGGGTGGTTGGAGTGGACTTATGTAGTGGTTGTGCTTGTTGTGGGTTGTCAATTATCTTGTGCTTTGTGGAGAGGTCCGTATGTGCATTTTCTTGTTCTCTTCTTGGTTCTAGGTTGCTACACTTGCAAGTGTATTTTTAGAAGACTAGATGGGAGGTGTGGGAGTGCACTCCAGCTTTCAGGTTATGGCATTGCTTTATTTGTTTGTATGAGGCGTTGACATATTGTTGAGGCCTTTGTTTACATATCAACCTCTTTCCATAGAGTCATACATGGATCTTCTATAGGTGGAAATGTTTTGGGTTCTTAGTCATGGCTAAGTGCCTTTCATGTTGGTGGTTTTTTTACGATGGTTTTGTGTGTGGTCTCCTATTCTTTTTCCATTGTGGGGTTTTGTATCTCTACTTCTAGTAGTGGAGTTGAGTTTTTCTCCACGAGTTTGTTTGTGTGTGAATGAAAATCAAAATTTTAAGTCCAAGTTGGCTTATAATTCAAGGATGCAATTCTATTATTTGAAAATAAGAGTAATTATACATTACATTTACCTGCCTCATGATTAGGCATGGGTTGGTGGAAATACTAAAATCATGCTTGGGGTGGTTGTGGGAAGTGATGAAGGAAAGTAGGAAAAAAGTGAAAAAAACTTATGCTTATTGTGTGTCTTTTTTGGTTGGTTCGAGGTGGAAGGTGCTTCATTGCATGTTTATGGTGGTGGTTGGCATGGTAGTTTGAATTAATGTATCTTGGTGCTTGTGAATTATGTGAGGGTTTCTTCACGATTCTAAGTTTGTGATTTGTGGAGAGATCTAGTTTGAGAGTTCATATTTCTTGTTGCTATGGGTTATCATCTTGTTTGTGCTTTGTAGAGATGCATGCATGTGTGTTGTCTTATTCTATTCTTTCCTTTGGGCCAACACTAAACCTTCAAGTGTGTTTTATGGAACTGTGTGAGAGGGTATGGTAGTGCACTCCATCTTTTGTTGGGCAATTTTTCTTTGTTTGTTTGCATGAGGGGTCATATGTTATGGTTTCACTTTTCACTTTGAATTGCTACCTTGGATCCATACATGTGTCCTATGTATACAAAGAGTTTTGAGGTTCTTGTTGGTTATATTCTCCTCATTTTAATGGTTTTCCATCAGTGGTATACATGTGTTCTCTATGCTTTTTCCATTGTGGGCTTATGTATTTTTTTCTTTGCCTTTGTGTGAGGGGCCATGCTGATTTTAATTGGCATGATTCTTGTTTTTGGGTGGAGAAGGCCACATAAATTTTTTGGGTTGATTGCGTAGAGGTTGTGTTTCATACTTTGATTTGTTGGGTTGTTTGGAGGTGTCTTTCTGTTTGGTATTTTCATGGGAAATTACATCCCTTGGAGGTGTGGGGTCTACTAAAAGTTGCATTACTACTAGAAGTTGGATAGGATTTGATGAGGACAATGATCTGAATTATATTGAGAACGACATGAAGGCAAATATATAACAAGGAAACACAAAAATATATCGCACGAAACAAAATAATATAGTTAAACTCATATTCTATTAATGACAATTTGGAATACAAAAGACTGTAAAATGAAAAGAACACAAGCTATCTAGAATGGTGGTAGCTTATTCATGAAGAGAGAAATGTGTTGGCTATAGTCATTCACAAGAAGGTGATTACAAAGAAGCCAAAAATTCCTTTTAACATAAAAAATCAATGAGAAAACCCTAAACATCCAAAAACCTAACCCCAGAAGATGAAACACCAAAAGTTTTGTGGGCTCCAATGTTGTTAGTTGATACACCAACTTCTCGGGGGCGTAACTTTTGCATACGATCTCTGTTTGGGGAACTTGGTAGTCCATTGAAAAGGTCTAGATGAGAAGTACACATTCTAAATGGCCTAACATATGGCTTTAACTACATTTTAGGTGCTACCATGCAAAAACCATCATTTAGGGACTCAAAATGACCCCAAAAGTTTGGGACCCAAAAAATGTAGAAAAACTACCAGGATGTGGAACCATTATAAATTAGTGGAACATGTGGGTGTCCATCAGTATCCACCTAGATAATTCCTCCACCATTAGGAATAAATAGTCCCCATTACATCAAATTCTTCCATCAGATGGGGAAAATTCTGTCAAATATGACTCCTGGTTAGCCACTTGCCCTAGTGAAGAAGTTGCCCTGCTTTGATGACCCAACAGAGTTGGATGTTCTACTAGAAGGTGAACTTCATATTGGTGTCCATGATCTGATCAATTGTCTCTTATTCAATGCAGTCAGGATTGAGTTATGTAAAGGCCAAGTTCTTGGCCATGTCTGAAGTGTCCAAGAGAGGTGGAAAATATGGTCGAAGAAACTCCACATTAAATACGGGGTGAAAGCAAAGGAAAGGGGAAATACTTAATTCAAACTCATTCTCACCTACAACATTCGTGATGGTGTAAGGCATATATCGAAGTGGGTATATATTTTGATGGGGTCTTATGAGGTGCTTGTTGACGATGATTTTTGTCAATGGGACTTAGCCAACAAAGCGTTGTCAGGTTCCCTCTCCAATCACACTACTTGCACAAGTTTCATTTATTCTCGTTAAATCTTGGCGCATTGTTCTTAGTGGATTTATTATGGCACTTGACTCTTTTCTAAGAAAAACCCTTTACATACTTCTCGCATTATTCGCACCCTCTTATTTCACCAATGACATACATGTCCAAAGGCCCTCATGTCACCATTGTTGATCTATGCTCCCGCCTTATTTGCACTCGCTTATGCAAAGTCTCACATGCTCCCGCTGAGTTACTGCTACACATTCAAAGAAAGTTACATGATCACCCATCAACATATTTTATTGGAAATGATACAGGTTAATTCAGATGAAGGAAAGTCATTACAATTGTCAGCGAGATGGTGCTTGGAAAAAATTTCATGGTTCTTTACCATCACTTAAAATAACCTATTCTCTCATTCTTAGATTCCTAACTTTGTCAATTTTACATTCAAAACACTCAAGTCCAAAGTTATCTCTTATGTCTCTCTCTTTTCCCAATCCACTCCATATTGTAAAAACCACCATATGAGATGACTTACCATCATATAATTCCTTATGTTCCAAGACTCACCTTACCTTCATAGATTTTAATAAAGGGAGAGGAAATGATTATTAAAAGTTTCAAGTATACCACTTCCTTGTTTAAATATTTGTTGGCACAAGGGCAGACCCAAGGTTCAACTCTAACAATGCACCACAAACCCTAACTACTGGCCCTTACGACAACACCTATGAAGCAGATGAAGTCTCACCCAAAGTAACAATAGGGGGTTATAGGTTTCATGTGTCTACAACCAGAGGAAATGCAAGATGATTCCAAAACAACAACACAAAATAGCCCAGAGATTCTTAACAGTATTATACTTAACCTCGCGAAGTAAGTTATATCTTCTTATCTTAAATAGGAAAAATAATAGTGCAATAAAAACATAAAAGGTAGTAAATATCAAAGCATCAACCACATGGAACAAAAATATTTTACGTGGTTCACCCTCTCCCTAGGGATACGTCCACAGAACCATGTTTATTGATAGAATAGATGAAAATATACAGTTCTATCTATGCACTCAACTGCAGATCCTTCTGTCTCTCCTCTTTATCTCCTAACCCTGTGCACCCAGCTGTAGAGTCGATCTTTGCACCCAGCTGAAGACCCAAAATACAAGAATACCCTAAAACACAACACTTATACATATCAAAACTACTATATCCCCCCTATTCTCAACTCTTCTAGACCTCTATTTATACATTCCATGACTCTTATAAAACTCTATACCAAAGCCCAGGTACCAAACCCCTAGATCCACATTGCCAAAACCCTAGGTCCACATAACCCTCATTTTAAGGACTTCGTCGACCTGTTCCTCCTTCTTCTCTACGAGGTGCTCTAAAGCACCCATTAGTGTCTTCTTCCTCTTGCTGACTTGTCCATGATCTATCTTCTTTGATTCTTTGTCTTCCTTGATCTTCTCTTTCAACAACTTGCTTTCCTTTACTTCGTTCCTTCTTTTATGCATCTTTAACCACTTTGACCCTTCCTTGGTTTGTGTGCCTTCCACACACTTCATACTTTGTCTTTATTCTTCCTTAATATTTGATTTCTTCCTTAATACATGACCAAGGGCCAACAGGACCCCAACACTCACATGTGACTCATCCCAAGTCACTGCAAGGTTGAGCCCTCTGTATTACTTCGACTGCAGACTACGCAAAGAAGCCTGTGCTTTCTGCTCTGTCCCTCCCTATCTTGTGTAGAATGTATTTTCTGTGTCTGGTACCCAATTTGAACTGCACCTGGTACCTAGACCCTTCTTCCTTTGCTTTTACAGAGAGCTGCAAGGCAGCTGGTTGTCACAATACAACTTCAACCGAATCCCATTTACTAAACCATCCTTCCATTCTCCATTAAGAGTCTTCAGCTGCGCAACTCCACCTTCTGTAACATAGAAAACCTTGAATGTCCCAAGCCAATGTATCCTAAACTTTCCTGGATGCTTCATGAACTCGTTGTAATATAAAAGTACCAAATCTCCTTGTTTAAATGATTTCTTCTTGATATGTCTGTCATGGTAAGCCTTTTCTCGTTATTTTTGTATCTGCTGATGAAATCCTGCAATGAACTTGTCTTCCTCTAGTTCCATCAATTGCGTGAACCTATATTGAACAACGCTGGTGTCATGCATACCTGTAAATGTTGCAATTCTTAAACCAGGAACCAAATATTCCATAGGTACCACCACTTCCAGGCCATAAACTAACTCGAAGGGAGTCTGCGTTGTCAACTTTTTATAAGTAGTTCGATAATCCCATAACACTGTTGGAATTCTCAAATCCCAATCATCTCTATTAACACTGCAAATCTTAGTCAGCGTTGTCTCCAAAATATTATTGAAAGCTTCAACTGTACCATTCGCCTATGGGTGATATGGTGTGCTCTTTTGATGGTGAACTTAGAACTTCTGATTCAAGGCTTCAATAGTTTTGTTAATGAAGTGTGTGCCTTGATCACTCATAAGGATCTTCGTGTATCCAAATCTAGTTATGATATCATCAAAGATGAACCGTGCAACTGTAGTTGCACTACAGTCTTTAACTTCTCTTGCTTCTACCCATCTGGTCAAATACTTTGTAGCAGTGATGATATATTGAGCTCCTGTGCACTTTCTTGGTGGGTTGATAGGTCCCACAAAGTCAATACCCCATTTCTCAAATTCCTGTAAAGTTAATTGAGGTGCTAAAGGCATCTCATCCCTTCTAGAAGGCTTCCCTACTCTTTGACATACATCCCAGGCTATGTAGTATTCCTTAGCATCCTTATGTAAATACTAAAGTGGGCCACCAGAGGCCAACTATGAGAACCTTATGCATTGTTTCTTTCCCTGCATAATGTCCTCCTGCGATGCCTTCATGTGCTTCTGCAATAATCAATGGTCTTTTTGACTCCATAACACACCTTCTTAATATCTCATCTAGTTGTCCAACTATAAGTTGAAAATATGCAGCATGGACTACCAACTGTTTCTTCTGAATAAATGTATACTTGCAAGGTGCCATTCCTTTGGACAAGAACTGGACTATCTCGACGAAGTGATCATCAAATTTTTTGATGGCCAACAACTGTGTATCTGGTAGGGTATCATCCAAACTGGTAGGTTCCTCTCCATGTTCTAACCTGGATAAGTGGTTAGGTCCCTTATTCATTCTTCCTGGCTTGACCACATTCTCAAAGTCATACTCTTGGAATAATAATATCCATATGCATAATCTTCCCCCCAACACTGGATTGTTGACTAAGTACTTTAATGTAGAATGATCAGTAAACATCTTAAAATGTCCTCCCAACAAGTAGTGTCTAAACTTCTGCAGCGCATATACCATAGCTAAGCCTTCTCTTTTAGTGGTAGTATAATTCATTTCAGATGTAGAAAGCTTCCTTCTAGCAAAGGCTATAGGGTGGTCAATATCTCCTGCACCTGGCTGTGCTAAAACTACTCCTAATGCAATGGATGAAGCATCGACATGAACATGGAATTCCTTACTCCAATCTGGAAAAACCAAAATAGGTGCAGTGACCATTTTTTTCTTTAATGAGTCGAAGCTCTGCTGGCATTCCTCTATCCATTGAAACTTAATATCCTTATTTAATATCTTCTCCATAGGTGCTTTTATCTGTGCGTAACCCTTAATAAAATTTCTGTAGTATCCAGTGTGTCCCAATGCAGTGCACAACTGTCTAACCGAAGTAGGAGGAGGTAGATCAACAATGATAGCAATCTTGGAAGGATCTACCAACAACCCCTGCTTACACACAATGTTTCCTAACAACACTCCAAAAGGTGAAAATAAAATACACTTCTTCAAGTTCAGAGCAATCTGACATTGCCTGCACTTATCCAACATTAATATCAAACACTCAATATGATCTTTTAGTAGACTAAAAATGGTACATTCATCAAAGTATGCCTCCAAAAACTTATGTAAAAATTCCTTAAATGCTTCGACCACCACCCTGGAAAACATGGTTGGTGCATTCTTCAAACCAAAAGGCATCAAAATGTACTGAAAAGAACCCCATTCTATTGCAATTGTAGTCTTATGTCTGTCCTCCTTAGCAATTCTGATCTGGTGATAGCCTGAAAATCCATATGTGAATGAATAAACTTCTTGTCCTCCTACATTATTTAGAACTTCATCAGTAAAAGGTGTAGGAAATGGATCATGTAAACATGCATCATTCAATTTCGTTAGATCTACATAGATTCTGATTTCTCCTGTCATCTTATCTTGGACCACCATTGGGATGATCCATTCAGATTCTTCGACTGGTTCTATAATTCCTTCTTCCAACATTCTATCTAATTCAGTCTTAACTTTCTTCTTGTACTGGGATTTAGTCTGTAAGGCCTCTGCCTGACAGGCCTTGCATCTTCTTTCAAAGGAATCTTCATTTCTCCCATGGGCCCTTTAATTCCCTTCATGTCTGTGAACTTGGTTGGAAACAAGTCCTGATACTCATGCCATAGTTTTGTAATCTTACCAATAGTAGCATCATCCCAATAGTCTCCAAAATTTTCCAACTTAGGTGCTTGCTCTGTTCCAATATTAACTTTATTAATTTTAATAGGCTTCCCAACAAAAGGTAATTCGATTCCTGGCCCTTCTATATCTCTTTGTCCTTCATTTTCTGAAATGTTCACATTCCTAGGGTCATCATCCTCATCAACATTAATATTATAAAAACCATGTAACCGTTGAAGAGGTGCGGTTCATTCATCTTCTTATTGTTCAAGAGGGGGGTTAGGTGCCTCCTCAAAGACCTTATGTCTTACAATTTGTAAATCCCGATCTACTATGGGGTACTGAATTTTAGATAGGAACATAGGTATAAAGTTGTGTCATACCATACCAATCTGTAGTGACTAAGTGCAGTTTTTCTTGAAGATACTAGTTGATAGGCGTAGTATCTAAGGTGTTAATGAATTTATGTACCCACTGTTCTTTAGTAATGTTGCTCCAGGATTCTTCACAACTTCGCACATGGTCCTTAGGACAACTCTGACCTGTGTATCGAACTTCACAACCTTCAACTTGGTCTGAAAAGTGCACTGTCAACAAGGTGCGACATTGTACCCACTCCGCGATGTTCTTCTTGTGTGTTCCACACCATCTATATGGCATTGCTTTCAAGGATTCATCTAGTGCCAATTGTTAAACTTGGAAGCATCGATAGTCATTCTCTAATGAGAGGCCATATGGGCCACCTTGAGGCTAGCCAAGGAGACTTGGAGAATCAACCAGTCTTGTGAGGTATTGACAAAATCTAGAGGGAACGTACAACCTTTGTGAGTCAAACCAAAAGTCAGGATGAATGAGATGCTATGTGAGTCTAATGAAAAAGTAATGGGGAACGTACAACCTCTGTGAGCAATGAAAATCTAGTGCAAAAGTCAGGGGGAACATACAACCTCTGTGAGCATAGACAGACTAGTGCAAAATTCAGGGGGAACATACAACCTCTGTGATCCTAGTAAAACCTTGTGAGCCATGATTAAAATTCAAGGCATATAGCAAAAGTTAGGTTGAATATAAAATTCCTATGAGCTAGAAAGAAATGATATTCCTAATATTGCAAATGATATAATGTATTGATCTAGTGCATTGGCACGTGTAACATTATCCACCATGAAGAGAATTTCGAATTGCCTTGTAAAGAGTTGAGTTGTAGCTGAAGTCTTAAGTCTAGTTCTATTGTATAACTAAAGTGTAATGTTGAGTTGCAACTGAAGTCTTAAGTCTATTTCTATTTTAGAACTAAAGTGTAATGTTGAGTTGCAACTGAAGTCTTAAGTCTAGTTCTATTTTTGGACTAAAGTGTAATGTTGAGTTGTAACTGAAGTCTCAAGTCTAGTTCTATTTTTGAACTAAAGTGTAATGCTGAGTTGTAACTGAAGTCTCAAGTCTAGTTCTATTTTAGAACTAAAGCATTCCAGTCTCAAGTCTATTTTTATTTTTGAACTAAAGTGTAATGCTGAGTTGTAACCAGTCTCAAGTCTAGTTCTAAGTTAGAAATAAAGTATGAAGCCGAGTTATGATTAACTCATGCAAATAGGTTACTATTTTGAGTCTCTCCTCTTCAACCTATATAAGCGGAGGTCGACCCCTCTCTTCAATATGGTTTTGATATCCAGGTTAAGGGTGAAGCAATAGAGGCACATATCAGTGATAAAGAGGCAACATACCAAAGAAGCATATCAATGTTGTATACAATAGAGGTAGCATATCAGAGGTGTGTTTCAGTAAGGTCTCTTAGGTCTTTGCATGTCAGAGTCATCTTGGTAAGCTCTTTAAGAGAATAACATTCATGGTGGATATTTGTAAGCGATATTACATTATTAATGTAATAAAGGAATATCGTTTGCTGGGGTTTTTCTCCCTGTACAAGGTTTCCCCAGGGTATATGTGTTGTTGATGTGCATGCTTAGTTATCTACATAGTTATTTCTATTTGGTTATGATTTGGTATTGCTGAAGTGTATTAATATGGAATCAAAGTGTTGAAGAAAATAAAAGAATTAATCCACATAAGAAATCAAGCTCATAATTTTACATGGTATCAGAGCTTAGGGTGTGTTAAACGTGTTGAGGTGCAGCAATAGGTACACACAGATCCAAGCTAGATTGATTAAGTTTCCATTGTGAGGTCCATGGCATCCTCCATTTCATTTAGGGCCGAGGATAGGCTCGAAGGAGATGCCAACTTCAATGTGTGGAAGCTCCAGATAACAAATATCTTACAGGAGAATGATCTTGAGTAGTATGTGACCATAATGGTGGAGGAACCCACAAATAATGCAGGAAGAGAGACCTTCAGGAAGAGTCAATAAAAGGCCAAGTGAATCATCTTTGACTCTGTCAAAGACAATATAATGCCTGCAATGACTTCGTTAATGACTATCAAGGACTGTATGGATACCTTGGTGAATCTGTATGAGAAACAGGCTCCAAGTCAGAAGAGGAAACTTAAGCACAAGCTTAAGTATTTGAAGATAGAGAAAGGTGAATCAGTGGCATCCTTCTGTTCCAGGATAGCCCAGATCAGAGATCAAATTTTGGTCATAGGGGTGATGGTGGACGATGATGATTTAAGGCATTCCATTTTTGACAGTCTTCCTTCTTCATGGGAGACCTTTTTATCCAGTGTAAGTGGGAGAGAGATTCAACCCACGTTTGAGAGTTTATGGCATAATTGCCTCCAGGAGGAGATTCACACAACTACCGGTAGTGAGCCAATGAAATAAGAGCACTCAGATTTAGCATCAAGATTCAATGGAAAGAAGAAAGGCACTTTCCAGAAAGGCTCTTAGAGGAAGCCAAATACCAAAGGTACATTCAAAGGAAAGAATATCGATACATCTAAAATTAAATTCTTTAGTTGTAATAAGTTGGGTCATTTTGCTAAAGATTGTTGGTTTAGAAAGAAATATCCAAGGAAAGGGAAACACCATGCCTCAACTGTTGAGGATGATGAATCCAAAAGAAATAAGAAAAGTCCTTCTAATGAGAAATAAAATAGAAAAGAATATTACTTGGTTTGTGCCTTATCCAGTTCAGTTTTCATGGGGCCAAAAACTTGGTTAGTAGACAGTGGTGCATCAAAGCACATGATAGGGTACAAGGAGATCGTCTCATATTTCGAGACAAAATCATTTGTAGAGTAGGTTGAGCTTGGGGATGAAAAATGTTACAAGATAGAGGGAGTAGGCTCTATCTCCTTCAGATTGGAATCTAGAGCTAGACTTCATGTTGATGAAGTATTATATGTTCCATGGCTAAAGAAGAATCTACTATCAATTGCACCTCTTGAGAAAAATGGATATTGGGTGATCTTCAAGGATGTGAAGGCACTACTATGGTCTAAAGGTAGCCACTTAAGTACAACAAAACCCATTGGAACTCGCAGTGGAGGACTGTACGTCGTGTCAAGACAATCATTTCAGGCACTGGATCATTATGCGACTGGCTCCAACGAGTTGTGGCACATAAGACTTGGACATCTTCATTACAAATCTCTTCAAGATCTAAAGAACATGGTATGTGGCATGCCCTCTATTTCTCTTAGTAAAAATGAAATTTGTAAGGGATGCATGCTAGGCAAAAATATAAAGAAAGCATTTCCTAGTAGTGATAACAGAGCTCATGGCATCTTAGATCTAGTTCATTCTGATGTATGTGGTCCCATGTCATCTCCCTCACCCAATGGTTGTTTGTATTATGTAATGTTTATTGATGATTATTCAAGAAAATGTTGGATATATTTCCTTAAAGATAAAAGTGACACATTTGATAAATTCAAAGAGTATAAATCCTTTATTGAAAAGTAGACAAGGAAACACATCAAAATCCTTAGAACAGACAATGGAGGAGAGTTTGAATCTCTCTAGTTTGAACATTTCTACAAGTTAGCAGGAATCAAGAGACAGTTGACCATGCCATATAACCCTCAGCAAAATTGAGCTGCTAAGAGGAAAAACAAGAAAATTTGCGAGGCAGCGAAAGAAATGATGTTTGACCAGGATCTGCCCAATTCTTTATGGGAAGAATCTACCTCCACTGCCGTGTATATTTAGAATAGGTGTCCACATGTTATCTTGAAGGACAATACTCCTGAAGAGGTCTTCTCAGGGATCAAACTTGAAGTAGGACATCTAAGGATATTTGGGTGTCCTATGTATATTCATGTCCCTAAGGAAAAGAGGACAAAGATGGAACCCTCAAGCAAGAAAGGGGTTTTTGTGGGGTACAGTGAGAAATCCAAGGCTTACAAGATTTATGTACCAGGTCAGAGGCAAATAGAGGTAATAAGAGATGTGACTTTCCATGAGGAAGTCACATTTAAGAGATCCAGAGAGCTTCAACAGGAATCATAAGCAGTTCAACCAGCTTCACCCTCTTCTAAAAATGAAGAGTCAGATGATCATAGGGAGGAACCTCGTGAAGGGCCAAGTAATGAGCCCCTAGAATCTGCTAAAGTGTTAGAAAGAAATCTTGAAGAACCTCCAACCAAAAAGAAGCTAGGGTGGCTTAAAGAAATAGTACAGGAAGCAGAAAGGATAGCTGCTCCCAAAGGAACTTTTAGGGACAGGAAGAGGCCTCATAGGTTTGGAGGCTATGTTGCACTGATGAGAAGCATTAGTGATGCTGAAAATTATTCATTTGAAGAAGAAGTTAAATTACAAGTATGGAAGGATTCCATGCTTGAGGAATACAGGTCTATTATCAAGAACAATGATTGGGACATCTTGCCGAGGCCAAAAGATGAATCAGTGGTTTCTTCCAAATGGATCTATAAGATCAAACATGCAACTGATGGAAGTGTGGAAAAGTTCAAAGAAATATTTGTAGCCAGAGGCTTCACTCAGAAAGAAGGAATCGACTACAAAGAGACTTTTTCTCCTGTAGCTAGGTATACCTCCATTCGAACTATTATTGCTTTAGCTTCCGTTCTTGGTTGGAAGCTACATCAGATGGATGTAAAAACAACATTCTTAAATGTAAAGATTGAACATGAGTTCTGTGTGGAACAACCATATGGTTTTGTACTGCATAAAAAAGGAACTCAAGTATGCAAGCTAAGGAAGGCCTTGTATGGTATTAAGAAGGCTCCCAGAGTTCAGTATGATAGGATTGATGGCTTTCTTAAAAGCCCGGGCTTTCAGAAAAGTGTTGCTGATGCAAATCTGTACTTCAAGGTAAGAGGTAACCAACCTGTTATACTAATCCTATATGTTGATGATCTCTTTCTAACAAGAGATGAAGGGCTAATATCCTAGTGTAAGAGGGAGCTAACCTCAGAATTTGAGATGAAAGACTTAGGCTTGATGCATTACTTCCTAGGATTGGAAGTGTGGCAAAGATAGGGCGAGATATTTCTAACACAAGGAAAATACACAGTGGATGTACTAAAGAGGTTTGGTATGATGAATTGCAAATCCATGTCTACTCTTATGGTTACCAACCTGAGGAAGTTGCATGATTATGATACAGGTTCATATTTGGTGGATCCCACCATGTATAGGTAGTTGATTGGATCATTAATGTACATGATCCACACTAGGCCAGATATATACTATGCAGTGATTGCAATGAGTCAGTTCATGACTGAACCAAGACAGAGACACTGGGTGGCAGAAAAGCACATCTTGAGATATCTCAGAGGGACCATTACTTATGGTCTGATATATACATCCAGTGGTGGTTTAATTCTTCATGGGTATGCATATGCTGAATGAGAAGGAAGCCCAGTGGATCAGAAGAGTACTTATAGGTACTGCTTCAGTTTAGGATCCCCTTTGATCTCTTGGTCAAGACAGAAGCAGGGATCCATTTCACAGAGTACAACAGAGGTCTAGTACATTGCACCAAGTGATGCTAGCAAGGAAGCAATATGGCTTAGAAAATTGGTTTCTGGGTTGTTTGGAGACAAGCTTGAGACAACGGTGGTTCACTGTGATAATCAAAGTTGCATAAAATTGACAGAGAACCCGGTATTTCATGACAGGTCAAAACATATTGACATGAGGTACCACTACATATGAGACTTGGTCTAGAGGAAAACTGTAAATTTACAGTACATAGCCATGAGAGAGCAAGTAGTTGATATCCTGACCAAGCCTCTGACCTCGAGACAGTTTGTGCAGCTGAGAGGCAAGCTTGGTGTGGCTGAGAATGACTCCCTTGTTGAGAGGGAGTTCTAAATTTGGCAACATTGAAAATCATTCTCCAATGAGAGGCCATATGGGCCACCTTGAGGCTAGCCAGGGAGATTTGGAGAATCAACCAGTCTTGTGAGGTATTGAAAAAATCCAGGGGGAACGTACAACCTCTGTGAGTCAAACCAAAAGTAAGGATGAACAAGATGCTATGTGAGTCTAATGAAAAATTCAAGGGGAATGTAAAACCTCCGTGAGCATATAAAGTCTAGTGCAAAAGTCAAGGGAAACGTACAACCTCTGTGAGCATAGACAGTCTAGTGCAAAAGTCAGGGGGAACATACAACCTCTGTGAGCCTAGTCAAACCTTGTGAGCCATGAGAAAAAGTCAAGGCATCTAGCAAAATCTAGGTTGAATATAAAATTCCTATGAGCTAGAAAAAAATGATATTCCTAATATTGCAAATGATATAAATGTATTGATCTAGTGCGTTGGCATGTGTAACATTATTCACCATGAAGAGAATTTCGAATTGCCTTGTAAAGAGTTGAGTTGTAACAGAAGTCTTAAGTCTAGTTATATTTTAGAACTAAAGTGTAATGTTGAGTTGCAAGTGAAGTCTTAATTCTAGTTCTATTTTAGAACTAAAGTGTAATGTTGAGTTGCAACTGAAGTCTTAAGTCTAGTTCTATTTTTGAACCAAAGTGTAATGTTGAGTTGTAATTGAATTCTCAAGTCTAGTTCTATTTTCGAACTAAAGTGTAATGCTGAGTTGTAACCAAAGTCTCAAGTCTAGTTCTATTTTCAAACTAAAGCATACCAGTCTCAAGTCTAGTTCTATTTTTGAACTAAAGTGTAATGCTAAGTTGTAACCAGTCTCAAGTCTAGTTCTAAGTTCGAACTCAAGTATGCATCTGAGTTATGATTAACTCATGCAAACATGTTACTATTTCGAGTCTCTCCTCATCTCCTCTTCATCCTATATAAGCAGAGGTCGACTCCTCTCTTCAATACAGTTTTGATATGTAGGTTAAGGGTGAAGAAATAAAGGCGCATATCGGTGATAAAGAGGCAACATACCAAAGAATCATATCAATGCTGTATACAATAGAGGAAACATATCAGAGGTGTATTTCAACAAGGTCTCTTAGGTCTTTGCATGTCATAGTCATATTGGCAAGCTCTTTAAGAGCAGAACATTCATGGTGGATATTTGTAAGAGATCTTAAATTATTAATGCAATAAAGGAATATCGTTTGCTGGGGTTTTTCTCCCTGTACAGGGTTTCCCTAGGGTATATGTGTTGTTGATGTGCATGCTTACTTATCTACATAGTTATTGCTATTCGGTTATGATTTGGTATTATTGAAGTGTATTAAGCTGGAATCAAAGTGTTGAAGAAAATAAAAGAATTAATCCGCATAAGAAATCAAGCACATAATTTAACACCAACAACCTCTGTTGTACTGGTACAATTCCTTCAAATTCAAATATAAATGTCTCTAAATTATTCAAGCCATCAAATGTAGGAATATTACTTACTTCTGTGCCAATCCAACAAACTTCCTTAGTCAATCTGGCACACCTCCGCGTAAAGAATTCATACATTTTGTTCTGCCAATTTTCCAATGCTTCTTATGAATCTGACGAGCATGCACTTTCACTTCACCAACTTAGATTTCCATCTGCTGTAGGATTAATATAATCTTGTTGTCCTGCTATCAGTTTATATATGTTCTCTAGCTCATAGGCATGGTATTCTTCTCTTATGGGTTTTGTGTATTTGTGACCTTCATCGAGTTCAAGAGGTGCATTGACCCTAAGGCCATCACCTTCAAATGCCATTCTTCTCTTTTCAGGTCAATGAAAGTCAAATTGTCGAAATCCCAATCAATACCCAACAATGCAGGATGGGGACAACTATCATCAAAAATATCTATCACTTCGAAGTCTGCAAATTTCCTCACTCTGTCGATGTCCACAGGGACATGCTCTAGTCTTCCAAAGGGGATCACCACCTACTCATTAGCCATCTTGAGTCTAATGGGAGAGTAAATCAATTTAGGTTTTCCTATCAATGCCCAAGTCTGCTTTGTCATAACATTTACTTCTGATCCTAGGTCGAGGACCACATAGTCCATGTCATAGTCTCCAATCTAAGCACTAAGGTGTAGTTCCTTGCTTGTCCTCCTTTTTCTAGATACTTGATTCACAAATATACTCAGTAGAAGATCTACTTTTCCCATTTCATACTTTCTTATCAGGTGTTGTAGTTCCTGCACAACTCTTTCATATTTAATCAAATCAATACAAGTATACAAGAAGTCCACAAGATTTTTTACCTCTTTTCCTTGTCTAGGTGGGGCAGATTGATCAAATGTTGGAGGCATTTCACATTCCCTTACTTATGATTGTGCCCTATATGAAGAAGCCTGTTCACCTACAAATTGTCTTCTTGCTTCTTCAAAAGTATGCTTTTCTTTCCTTGGATCAAACAATGGCGCCTTCTCTGAAGATCTTCTGATCCCTAATCCATCTGTAGTCTTTCCTGGAGTCACCCTATCTTCTCCTATGACAATGCCTCCTCTAGTAATAATAATAATGACTCTAGGGTCCTGATCATGAGGTTCGGTTGTTATTTTCTGGACTTGCTAGTTTCCACCTTGTCTTTCATGAACTTTAGCTAACAATATTGGATAGTCTTCAATGACATGGTCAAATGAATTACAGTAGCTGCAAGTAGTACAAGGGTTATGCTAATCCCTTTCCAAATGACCTAGATGGGCGCAGTTATAAAAAATAATTTTACCTCGACCTCGACCCATGCCTCCTCCTCGTCCTCTTCTTATGAACCCACCATGAGGGGTGAAGCTTACTCTTCCTAGGGAATTGAACTATGCAAAATTCCCTTCTAGTTGTAATTCTCCTTGAATTCTATATGCATCCCTGGACCTTTCATGCATGAGTTCATAATCCCTACAATATTTCTCATCATGCCCCACAGAATTACATAATGTACAATAAAGATTGGTGGGTGTCTGGACATATTTCTACATATAATAACATTCACCAGGGTGATGTCTAGTTCTACATACCTCGCACCATGGTAAAGTAGCCTACTTCAAAGGGTTAGGGGATCTAGAGGCCAAGTATTCACTAAATAAAGGATAATTCTCTTTTTCATGGTCCTCTTCTTTACATCTAATACACCAGATGTCTTCTCTTTTCTCTTTTCCTCTGTCTTTTTTCATGTCTTCAACTTGTAAAGATAAACTAGTTAATTGATTCAAAATCTGACTCATACTTGGACTGGATTCTCCTACAGGGGATGCTTCTATTTTCATGGCAATATTTAATGCCTTAGCCTATGAAGTGACCTTCTATTGCATTAGAGGAACTCTAATGTGTGGCAGGAGGGCAACGGTGAACCATTCCTTATGCTGTTCGTCTGGAATCTGAAAACTTAAATGGTCTGTTAAGGTCTTGAACCTCTGATCAAATTCCCAAACCGGTTCAATCAGCTTCTGCTTGATTTCCTTTAAATTTGTAATGCACTACGACTCCGACTTAGGATTGTTGAACTCTGCACCCAACGCAGTCTTAATGTCATTCAACGCTTTAGGCTGTACAATTTGTTTAACAAACTTCATATACCAACTCAGTGCACGGTCCCTCAAAGTAGTACCAAACTGAGCTTTCTTAACAGCTTCGTCGACGACTTGCTTAATGCTCCATACAATTTTGCATAAGAACCAATGATGTTCAGGATCCTCAGATCCATCTCCTCAAAAAATAGGTAACCTAATTTCATCTGCCATTGATTTTCCTTGGTTTCTCAACTGAGTTTGTACTAAACTACTTGTGACAGTACTTTGAGTTCTCTGATTACTCTGGTTACTCTGGTTACTTGGTGCTGCTAAAACAACATGAGGAGTAGTAATACTTACTTCGACAGTAGGCGTAGTACCTGAAGTTCCTGGTTCTTCTTGATGAAGTTCTTCAGTCTCTACTTCCTCTGCCCTTGTGAACTATGAATACTCTTCGTCTGATCACTGTGCTTCTTCTCCACTGTAGGATCCTTCGTCTTGTGCTAATGGCCCGTAACTCTACTTAAACATGTTCACAAGAGGAATATTTATGAATTATCTCCCACTGCGCATGTGTCCAACTTCTGTGTCACTGTCGCTGTCTGAATTCTTGAACATTAGCTTTAAAATCCAACTGATTACTGTATCTTCAAGATATTCTTCTCATGCAATAGCATCTTAATCTTCAACTTCAAAACATGTAGAAACATTCCTCTAGGTCCTTTGAAGAAATACCTCTCTACTTGACTATATGATTCTACCCTGTCAATAGAAAATTCAGTGATGTACCCTCCAATAGTGTTGTCAAACCAAAGATCCACTTCCCTTGACACAACGTTATCAACTTTATTGACTTTCTTAATCAACGTTGATGTCCAAACCACAGGTGGTCTAGATCTGATTTCAAACTGGGTGTCTACTAGTCTGGCTAATCACTCATACAACTCCTGATGAACTCCTACAAAGAAAATCTCGTTCACATCAGTAAATATGTACCTTCCCAACTACTCTTTTGTACTAATTCTAGGGTTCTTATTCTGAGCTATGAAAAAGTCCCTTTCTTGTTTTTCTATCCAATTCTGAATCTCTGTCTTTAATGGAAACCACCTTGACATTCCCTCAAGAAGATCTCGGTCTCGAAAATGAAACCATTTGTTGGCACAGGGGAAGACCCAGGGTTCAACTCTAACAATGCACCAACAAAACCTAACTACTAGCCCTTACGGAAACACCTGCGAAGTAGATGAAGTCTCACCTGAAGTAGCAATAGGGGGTTTGCAGGACACATGTGTCTACAACTAGAGGAAATGCAAGATGATTCCAAAACAACAACACAAAATAGCCCATAGATTCTTAACAATATTATGCTTAACTTCGCTTAGTAAGTTATATCTTCTTATCTTAAACAAGAAAAATAACAGTGCAATAAAAAGATAAAAGTTAGTAAATATCAAAGCATCAACCACATGGAACAACAAGATTTTTCGCGGTTCACCCTCTCCCTCGGGCTACGTCAACAAAACTGTATTTATTGATAGAATAGATGAAAATACACAGTTCTATCTGCACACTTAGCTATAGATCCTTCTCTCTCTCCTCTTTATCTCCTAACCCTGCGCACCCAGCTGCAGAGTCAATCTTCGCTCCCAACTGAAGACCCAAAATACAAGAATATCCTAAAACATAACACTTCTACATCTTAACACTACTATCGCCCCCCTGTTCTCAACTCTTCTAGACCTCTATTTATACATTCCATGATTCTTAGAAAACCCCAGACTGAAGCCCAAGTGACAAAACCATAGATCCACATTGCCAAAACCCTATGTCCACATAACCCTCATTTTAAGGACTTCGCCGATCTCTTCCTCCTTCTTCTCCGTGAGGTGCTCCAAAGCACCCATTAGTGTCTTCTTCTTCTTGCTGATTTGTCCACGATCTATATTCTTTGCTTATTTGTCTTCCTTGATCTTCTCTTTCAACGACTTGCTTTCCTTTACTTCATTGCTTATTTTATGCTTCTTTAACCACTTTGACCCTTCCTCGGTTTGTGTGCCTTCCGTGCACTTCATACTTTGTCTTTATTCTTCCTTAATCTTCACTTTCTTCCTTAATACATGACCAAGGGCCAA
>ML822992.1:14529-42036 GCA_009831015.1 Picea engelmannii
ATTTTTAAATATATGCATGGGATCTAGTAAGTGGGCAATCTTAATATGCTCCCTATGGTAACTCATAAAAGACAAATTTCATTTTCATCCCAATGGGAAATTTCTCAACATGGGTGTCGAAGAATTATGGATCATTGAACATAGGCTCCCCATTTGAATCAAACATTTATGTAATTCCATTCTCCTTCTCCTTCTCTCATATGATCTAAGCTATTATGTTGGTGTCATTATTGTAGGCCTTTGGGTTCTCTCTGGTTTACCATTGAAAGTAAATGTTTCTCTTCTGTAAGGGTGTTTTTTTGGGAGGAATACTCTGGAGTAGTTATACATTGGATTTCATAGGTGGTTGGACCACCCAGCCTTCATAGAAGGTCCACGACATTTACATCCATGATACCCTTTTGTTACAAGACCTGCGGAATTATTAATGTATACAGAGCATGTTAGCGTTGAAGATCGGAACAATCACAATGAATTAAATATGCTAAAAAATAGTGTTATGTACATAAAAAAATCAATAAACATGTAACTTACCAGAGAAAACTCCTAAGCATGGATAATAATGTGTGGTGTAAGAACATATGTCATACAATGTAAAACTCCTCTCTATTGTGATGGGACTTGATACATCGTATACATGTATCCCTTTCCATAATTCCTTCAATTCATATACCAAATGTTGTAGGTAGACATCCATATTTATCACTTGTCTTCTACCAGGGACTAAAGAGCCAACATAAGATGTTAATTCTTCACAAACAACCATGGGGGGGTATTTTTATTGATCACTACTACATGCCAAAAATAATAGTTGGTGTTTTGGAGGGAATATGGGTTGACGCGATCCATCCCTATGTTGAGTTGTAGACTTCGTAATTCATCCTTGAATTTTTTAGGCCATGTATCATTTATATGCTTCATGGCTATTGAATCTGTTGGGATTTTCATAACTCCTGACTCACTTTTGTGCAAGGCATGTTATCCTTTCAACATAGCTAATTATTTGCAACGAAAGAACCTTTGAATCCTTGGGATTATAGCCATGTGCCTCAATATCTTATGAGGAGGACCATGTGATTTTCCCTTTTTATTTGATTTATGGTACCTATCATGCCCACATTTCAGACATATCCCTTTGTCTACATATTCTCCTCTATATAGAAAACAATCATTCAGACATGCATGATATGATATGTACTCAACACCCAACATTTTCAACATCTTCTTTGCCTCTTCGTAGCTACCGGGAAAGACATTATCACTCGTAAGAACCTTATCTTTGAATAACCTGAAGTTAGTGGAAAATATAAATGTACAATGTCATTTAACGTTCATAAAATCAACCATTTTTAAAGTTGATTGTGTGACAATATTTCTCAAAATATAAGGGACTTGATGGTCAGTTTCATCAATATTGTCGAGAAGCATGTGTTTGACATGCCAAACTTTGATTTCAAGTTGTATAGTAACATTATTGTCCCCGGTTGGGTATACTTTGACCGGATAGGTCCAAAGAGAGGAGTGGTAGAAGTAGATTTCAGGATTTCGAAAAAGGTATCAGTGATATGAGCATCATCCCCTAGCTCATCATTCTGGAATGCATCTAACAACATCCTATCCAATGCAGTAGTATCCCGTAAATAATCATCCATACCAACCTCTATTTGATTGACTCCATTGCCAACTTGTGAATAACTACTATTGTTGTAGTAATTCCTAATTGGTGAATCTGGACATAGTGGGAATTGAATAGGTGGTTGTTTCAAACATTTTTGGTATGCTTCCTCTCTGATTTGTGCTCTTATTGCAACCTTATCTCGATTTGACATTGTAGTGGGGTGAAACAGAAGATTATAGGTAGGTCTCTCTTCATCAAAATCCTAATTTCAAAAATATTGAACATCGATGATATTAGTAATCACAATGCAATTGGTTTGTTCAAATTACATTATACCAAACAATTATTACCATCGTTGACCCAGGATTGCGACTGGAAGATGGCATGTTACAATTGGTAGAGTAAATCAGTTGTCCATTTTCATCTACCAACTACTTGCGGTATGTTTCTCATGATAAGATATTCCAACGTTTTTGAATTGGTGGAATATTTTATGCATCTGAACTCGATTCTGAATCCCGATCCTCCAAATTTGGATACATTTTTATTCAGATTAACATGGATAAAAAAAAAAATTAGATTAATCGAAATATAAATAAAATATGAGCTTACTGGAGATGGAAAGGGAGAACTTCGCGATGGACTGTGAGCAATATGGAGCAAACTGGATCTTGAAGAATTTGGCCATTTGATATTATAAGTTTTTCGCCCTGCATTTGAGCAAAATCAACAATAAATTTTTAAGAATAAGGCGACTTTAAGAGAAAAATGTATACTATGAAGTATTGCAAGTCATGTGGATGCATCCTAAAAGATAATTTAAGATGAATATACTATTTTATGTGCAAATAAAAATTCAGATAAATTTTAAAGCATAATGGTGCGCTTAATTAAACCATACACATCAATGTGTATATAACAATGTAAAGAACAGGGGCATTTAATTACTAATTGCACCAGTGATCAAGATTTCAAACAAAAAAAGAATTATATAATATCGGCGCTCCAAAATTATTTAGAACACCGATGCATTATATTAATAAACGCAGTGGTGTTTTGAAAAACTTTAAAAAAAAGAACGACTTTGTTTTTTTATAACTGAAAAATGAGCGGGAATTTATTTTTTGAAAATCTAATTTTAGAAAGTCTTTTAAATAGTAAGAAGTTATTCACTATTTCATTATTTTGTCAAAATTTATAGGGGAGATATTTGCAAGAGAGACATACCGGGGAGCACTTTAGAGCAGCAGAATACTTTGAGAATACAAAATTATTCAGAAGATCGGAATTTGAAGGGTATGGTGATTCACTCAAAACCCTTTTCATAAAGTCCTTTAAATAGTATTAAGCTATTCAAGATTTCATTATTTTCCCAAAATTTGCAGGGGAGAGATTTGCAAGAGGCATACTGGGGAGCACTATATAGAAACAAAATACTTTGGAACAACAGAATTATTCAGAATATCGGAAATTGAAGGGTATGGTGTGTTATCACTCTGTAATTTCTTTGGGTTGCATCAAAGAAACCGAGAGGTAACCACAAATCGCTTGGTAACTGGAAACTAGCATTTCGATTTTCAGAGAGGGCTCTCTCATGCAACTCAGTCACCCAGTGTTACCTCAGTAATTGGTTGTATAATCAGTGTGATTTCTAGATATTTTGTCAAAATCCATTTTTTAAGTATTGGGGAAGGGTTGAGTGTATATTCCATTGGGAAATGGAGTCAACTTCTGAGATATATAATGAATATTAACACGACTATGTACTCCTGAGGGAATAGAGGCAAAGTAAGCATATCTTTCAGCAATAAACATTATTCAGATGATGGAAAAACAAAAATAAGAAAATCCCATTACGAATGAGAGCATCTAATAAGGATGAATTCTCAATTGTAACTTTAGAATAAATAACATAAAGGCTGAATACAATGAACATAGCACCTAACAAGGGTGAATTCTAGACCTACAATCATTAAAACATGACACCTGCATTTAGCTATATGAAGGGAGCATCTATCAAGGATGAATTTTGATCATTTACTCTTAACTATGCTTAGAATAAAGAACAGAAGGGAAATGAATGTAAACATAGAGGAAAACACACTGAAAGAGTACACCGTGATGAATCTCTGCTATCAAAAACACTCTCCGCATGTATTAAAATTCATGAATATATACAGAGTTTTCCAGCTACAAAGCAAGGCTTTTCTCAAGCAAGTCGAACCCCTCTCCCCTTTTGCACATTCCAAGTGCTCAAATATATAGATAAATATCATATTCTAGCCTAAGGAGGTCGAAATTCATCTTTCCAAAAAATAGAGAGTTGTTACAATAGCTTAGGAAAGAATATTTGCCAAAAACTCTACTCATATCCTACTATCTAGGGTTTGATTTTTTACCAACTAAAAATGTTCCAACTGAAGATAAAATCATGGGATGAGATAGGAGAGTATCCAAGCTTCAATATCCATATCAATTTTGGATCCACCTTGTTGATTTGGAGGTCCATCAATTCAAATTTAGAAGATTGTAGAACTTTGTCAACAAGTTTGGCTTGGCGAAATTCTGGAAAAAAGGCCTCAAAGATAATTTCATATCTTCCAAATAATAACACTTGTGTAAAAACTAAGAGAGGTTTCTGTTATTGGGTCAGTTATTGAAAAAAACCTCTTTTTGTTTCAAAAATTCTTATCCATCTCCTCGGAATATGCGCCCAAAGATGATGACTAAAACAGGAAAACATTAAATGCTAAAATCTGGAAAAATGGGCCTTAAATATTCATTCGAATCTCTCAAAATATGACACTTGTGTAAAAAATGAGAGAGGTTTTTGTTATTGAGGTCATTCTTGAAAAAAACCTCTCTAGTTTTTTCAAAATCCTCTCCAGTTTCTCATAAAATGGTCTTGAATTTTACCACTAAACTGTCATTTGCGTAGCGTGCATGTTGTGTAACTGTAACCTACAACAGTTGCGTAGAAAACTTGATTTTTATTGAAACCCATGCAGATCTTGGTGGCAGAAAATCATTGGAGACCTATTTTTACCTAAAATATTGTATAACAATCACCTCATGTTATCCTTTCCAATCATGTGTGCCTACAACACTTGTGTAGCAAGAACTCGCTACGCAAGTGCTATGTATGACAGTTTACCAGTCCAAAACCTGCATCTATGCTTAGGAAATGATTTATGTTGTCACCCTTCTGTAAAAACCATTCTCCATCATTATGTCCTTTTTAATTCCTCAATGCAAGATCCCATAATGATCACAACTTATATGACATAATCAAAACTTGAGATGACCTCTTACCCCAAAAAGAAAAAACTGTAAGGTTTCTTCACTCATATCTCTGCAATGTCAACAAGAAGGTTCAATCTATCGTTATATTCTCCATCAACTCTCATTTGTAACTTTAAGGACCTATTTTTTTTTCTCAGTGACAGATTTTGCCTCTTTAATTTTTGAATTTGCTTGGATAAACATGCATTTTTCTTCAATTTTAATTGGGCAATTGAAAGTGTTTCACAAACATTTTTTGTGGCTGGTCCACATTCTTGGAAATGCCTTTGTATCTTTTGTTCTAATGACCTGTTCTCCTCCATGAGATGAATAATTAGGTCATGGGCCTCCCTTAATTGTTTATTTAGCCACTTCACAGTTTTCTCACCCTCTCCAGGTGATGTATGGGGTTTTTCAATTGTTGCAGGTTGGCCCTGCACATCTGCACTCTTTTTCCTGGTTGAGTACCTTGTTACAAGAGCTGAAGGTTTGGTTGAAACTACAGTCTTGGGACTTTGCAAAAATTCCTTATCCTTTGATAACTTGGTGATGTGTTATTGTTTAGTGCTCAACTTTGGACGTTGGCTTGAAATTAGACTCTAGAGATTGGAATTATAGTCCAATACTTTTTTTAATAAAAATGAGGGTACCAAAGAATCAATATTGCTAGAGATCCTACTATCATTGTGATGAATGCGACCACAATGAGCTGTATTCCTTTGAATACATAAACAATGAGTTGCATTTCATAAGTAGTCATTCTTGAGCAAAGCATGCATTAAACAATTCCCACTTATAAATCCAATACTAGCATAACTAGTGAGGGTTCCAGAGTTCTCCTTTTGGGGAAGGGTATTTTTCTATCACTGCTACTTTTGTAAAGCCAACCTCTCAAAAGAAAATGATGTAAATATAGTACAACTCTCCTTTCATAACTAATAATAAGAAATGAAAACAACCAAGTTATTGCTTGAGAACAAAAACACACCATGAGATGGAAAACTAGCACGAGGCTATCAACACGAAAATCAAAATTGACAAGGTGGCGAGTCAATATTGGTGCTAACATTTTAGGTAGCACTTGCGCAACAATAGTTCCAGTTTCTTAGGCAAAGGTGGCATAGTTGCTCAAGAATGCATAGGATGCCTCATATTGATTGCCATATGTACTTGGTGACTCATTACAACATCACATTCAAATTTTACTCGAGATATATGATTGTATAAGATATTTTTTGTTTTGCATTAAAGATGGTCAAAACGAATTTACTATTTTTAGTAAAATTGTTTAGGAGTTGTTCTATTTCAATGTAACCAGATCCACCTGTTAGGCCCGTGATATGGTTAATTTAATAATGATAAGTAGATCCTTTTTGGCCAAATGTGTATGTGCATTTTTCTGTTTTGAAGAGTTTTGAAGATTTTTTGTGTTAAATCATCGTGGTTCAAACCAGGTATGTATGATTCATGTTTTATGATTGTTTTGAGTATAATTCAACATGTTTTAATGATTTCAGAAAACTAATTCACGTTCTGTGTGTCACAGGGCAAAATCGCGGGTCGTTTTTGCATCCGATACTCTATCTAGCACTCCATCCTGCACTAAAACCATGGGCGATTTGGCGGTTATCATATTGGCGGCCATCGATGGGAGAATCAAAGACAAGGGTTTTATTTGTGCTTGTGGCCTCCAACTACTGAGCTTCTAACAACTTAGAATGGGTTGTTATACTAGGCGATTATTGGCTCTCCTTGTTTCTAGAAGTCATCGACGGTTAAGACACATTGAATGTGATTTGTTGTTTTTAGAGGAGGTCAACCCTTCTAGTGGTTGACCTCTCAACTTGTAAACATTATAAATACCACATCAATGGTCAGACATATAGAGAGGGGATCAGAAGAACAGTTAAGCTCTATTTTGCCAATTCTGGACATATTTTGCTAAAACTGTGTAAAACTACGTTTTTTATTTTAATGTTGAAATTGTGTTAATTGATCTCGTGATTCATCCTTGAAGAGTAGTCACGACCTGTTGGGGGGGACACCAGCAGTCTGGGTGAATACGTAGTTAGTTTTCTTGTGAATTTGAGTAGTGTAATGGTCATTTTGTTTATTTCTTGTACATGAGCTTTTATTGTGTTCAGTTACTGTATAAATTGTTGTTCATAATTAAATTAGTTTAGTTCAGTTTTGCAGGTTAGTATGGAGGCTAGTGTTAATATGCAATGATATGTTAGTTGATAGGAAATGAACTTGCGAGTTCTTAGCTACTAACCCTGTGTATAATTAGATGATAGCTAGATTTTTTTATGTTGAAATAGAGTTTAAAAACAGAGTAGTTAGTTTATGGTTTCTTTGGAAAGCTTCGGTGGATGGATAGTTGTCAATTTTAGTTTTCATTTCTAGTTTGTTTATCTAATTGCTATTTAGTTTTCTTATCTAGTTGTTAGATAGTTTGCTTATTTCTTTTCTTGTCATATCTGAAATAGAAATATAATTTGATTTATGATTTATGAGCATTTCCTCTTTTGCAATTTGAATTGTTAAAATAGAATTAGTCCAGTTTACTTTATGCAATTTCCTTTTCTAGATCTAGATTGCAATTTTAATTCAAAGCTTGATTATTTAGTTTAGTTTAGTCATGAATCTAAGTAGTATGAATTTTCTTAATCAGCATAGAATGCAATTGAATTAAATAGAATAGTGTTTTTATACGGTTGATGATTAATGCATGATTGAATAATCACATGGATATGCAGGATAGTTGATGTTGCTTCTATAATGGCTAAGTTCTCATTGGATTGTCTAATTCACACTTTTCACTTTGCTATCGAAGTCAATATTGAGTTTATACATCTTGAGTTATCATTAGTTGTTAAATGTCATCGTGATATTATAAGACACCGGAGACATTCACATAACCATCAACACTATATTTGAGATTCCTTGCTCTTGTAGATTAGATAGTCTTCTTGCTTTGGTAGATTAAAGAAAAGTTTGCTTATCATAGATTAAAGAGTAGTTGTTAATTACTTTTATTGTCATAATTCTTTGAATTTAGTAGATTAAGATTTCCTTTTGTAACTTAGAAGTAATTGTGAAGTTTAATTCAAGAATAGAGTTCACTTTCTTATTAGTTTGATTAGTTACTTATTGAGTAATTTTGATTAGTTTACTTGTTGTAGAAGTTATCATAGGTTAGTTAGTTGATTGATTGTTTGTTACTTGCCTTGATAGGGTAGTTGCTTGCTTGTTTATTTTCTTTAATAGGGTAGTTGTCTGCTTGTTTATTTTCTTTAATAGGATAGTTGTTTATCGAATTTGAGTAGGTTAATTAAAGTAGTTTGTTGTTGTTATTGCTTATTAGGTAGATTGAATAGATAGTTTGATTTTGATTATTTGTAATGATTAAGTTAATTTTATTTAAGTAGAGTTTTCGTTTGCTTTCTTAGGACTATCCATCGATCCTTTGTTCAAGAGTTACCTAGGATAAATAGTTTAATTTTCTTAGTAGGGTTCGATCATTAGTAGTCTTTGCTTGAGTAGATTAGCCCTTAGATAGCCCATTTCCTTAGTTAGACTATACTACCTCTAGCCTTTCTGCCTTGGCACATATAGTGCTACAACTCTAAGTTTACTTACCTCAGGTTGACAATTTAATTGAGGGCTTTTATTGTTTTTTAGTGCATATAGAACACCCATCATTTTTAGTGTCGTTGCCGAGGAGTTGTATCAAGGTAGGAATTAGATCATTTCTAAACCTTAGCATTAGTTTGGTGGTGGGGGAACTTTAATACGAGAGGTAAGAACCTGCACATCTGCTATAGTAGGTTCTCCCAAACCCAATGGTAGTTTTTATTTTTTTTTGTATTTGTTTGCTTTCATGAACAAACCTAGAGACCCAAAAGGTAGATACATTAAATCTAAATTAGATCTTTCAACCAAGGTTCCTTACAACCTTTTTGGGGGAAGGAATGTTCCACTCATAAATTCCGCAGATAGATACCAAAAAATAGTAGCTAGCTCAACCCAAAGAGCTAAAGTAGTCTTTGGAGAGACTAATACAGGGAACACTATAGAACACAAAATTGAAGCATCAGTAATATTGGAACAAGAGGCAAGACCACTCGAGCCTTCTGAAGAACCAAATAATACAAACTTTGCTTTTACACCACCACCAGGAGATCCTAAATTTGAAGACATCATAGACCCTAAATAGGTGAATATTGTGTTTGGTATTTTAGCCAACGTAATTATCTCTCAAATTGATACAAAAACTTTGGCACCAATAATCTCAACCGGCTCGAGTAGAGTCCCAAACATCTAACCAGTATGAATACCTTTCCATCAAAGGGAAACCTTGTTCTCTTCAAAGATAAAACCACCTATGTACTCTCTTTTTGGAAACCAAACCAGTATGGATGATTAGGAGGATCACAATAATTTAAGACACAGGGAGGAAGAAGAGATTGGAAACCAAACCAAAACTACCTTTGGGTTTCCAATTTTGGACACCACCCCAAATGTCAATATGAAAAATATTCCTCTCTTAGCACTGCCCACCTTTTATGGTAAAAGAAGTGAAGATCCAAATACCTTCCTATTTGAGTTCGACATCTTGTGTAGGAGCTACAACTACTTACAAGATGCCCATAAACTAAAACTCTTTCCTGCCACCCTCAAGGACTCTGCACTAAGATGGTTCATGGGTTTGGGAGAATCCAGTATTAGGTCTTGGGAATACATGAAAGATATATTTCTCAAGAAGTACCAAGACTAATGAAATACCAAGGAGTCTCATAATGACATATTCAAAATCCAACATTTAGAAGACAAGAATCTCGAGGATTATATGGAACTATTTGCATACATCTCCCAGAAATTGAAATACCATGACCTCCCAGAGGATGCAGTTAGGGATCTTTTCCTTAAGGGAAATTCAGAAGAATACCTAGAGATGCGTAACCTGATGGAATCAGGTGACATCTCTCATAAACCATTTTCCAAAATATGTGAAATGTGTAAGAATTACTCAAGGAGTAGAGTTAAAATATGAAAGAATGTTCGGGACCCTTACAATAGAAACTTAAAACCAGTTAGTTCAAGTGGTATCACAAGAGAAGAGATAGGGAACCTTTTAGAGAACTTCAAGATAGATATCTTAAGAACAATAGGTTCCCAGTTGGACACCCTAAATATTAAAAGGAAACAGGAGGAGGAAAATGCAACAATGAGCATATATTGCCCAAGATGTAGGAGGAAGCATTTCTCAAGGGAATGCCCATTAGATAACATTTTAGTTTGTGGCTTTTGCATAGAAGACCATTCAACTCAAAAATTTCCATCATTTCCTAGTTGGTTAGCCATCTATAGGAGTGGGGATCCTGGGGAGTCCTCTTATGCACCTAGGAGGCCATGGTAGCCTAGGAACCAGCCCACATACTCACATCCACAATCTCAAGTTCCACTCTATTATCAACAACTACAACAATGGAACTCACCAAGTTGGAAAAATTGGCCTGCACAGTACCAATATCCTTGACCTCAAGGATGGAGAGGAGGGAATAACCAAGGGAACCCTCAAGCTCCACCTATCCCTATGTCCAACCATCCTTATCCTCAGTTTCCACTGAAAACTTCTCAACTTATGCCAATTTTTGTTCCACCACCTTTACCTCTTATTCCATAACAACAACCGCTACAATATCGTAATGCAATCTCCCCAGGACCAACATTATTACCGGCACAACCAGTGCCCAATCCCAATAATAGGCCCACTCAACCTATTCACAACGTTGAGATGCAGGCCTTCCCGACATATGTTATTACTCATGTTCCATTACAAGATATTAAACTGAGGTCAGGAAAAGTTCTGGATAGGCAGAGACCTTCAGTAGTCATATGAGAAGAAGAAGAAGAAGAAACCCCCAAGAAACCCATGGGTGACACTAGGTGGGAAGATGTTAATATTACTAAGGACCAGGAACCCAAGATTCCCCAAAATGAACCTTCACAAATTACGAAGGCCCCTCCTTATCCAGAAAGATTAGTAATCGAGAAACCTACCACCCGAACAGAATTTGACATCTTGAATGAATTGAAGAATATTTGTGTCAATATTCCCTTGCAACAAGCCATTAAGAATATTCCAATCTACAATAAAGTAGTCAAAGAATTATGTATTAAGAATCCAGGTAGGAAGAAGAAGTATCCTCCTACAATACATTTGATAGGAGAACTTTCTGAATACATATCAGAGCAGTCGAAGCTAGCAAAATATGGGAACCTAGGAAACCCCATAGTGACCATAACCATTAATGAGGTCTCCATTGGAAACACTCTCATAGACCTAGGGGAAACCATCAATGTTATGACCGCTACTACCTTGGAGAAATTACAGTTAAAACCTCTTCTTAGACCTGCCCCAACCATTTTGGAATTAGCAGATAAGACCAGGGTTATACCTGAAGGAATTTTGGATGATATCATAGTTACTTTTTCCTCATGGGAGTACCCAGTAGAATTTTTGGTCATCCACTCAAAGGATCCTACCAAAGGCCATCCCGTTATCTTGGGAAGACCTTGGTTAGCCAGAACCAATGCATTTATTGGTTGTAGAGAGGGAGAAATAACCATCTCAAATGGACTCTCTATCTAGAAGCTCACCATATACCCTCCATCTCAACCTATCATGGAGAATATATGGTGGATTGAATGTCCATATGAGAATGAGGATTGGGAAGAACCTATATTGCCAAGTGACCATGCCTGGGCACTTCAGGAGAACACAATGGAAAATGTGTTAAACCAGTTCATTTCTGTTATCACTTGTGTTGATTTTCCACAATATTTTCCCCAATTTGAGTACATTTTTGGGGAAGAATTTCAGGAACAATTGGATCCATCCATTTTGTCTTCGACATCTTCCATTTTCAAGATAGATGAGTCTGCCACATCTTATACTATGTTGTACAAGATTAGTCCAGGGAAATGTTTACATATAAACTTCGTGCTAGATGCAGACCAACAAAAACAATTAGTAAGTATCCTTAAAGAACAAACATGAGCATTCGCCTCGGAATACACTGACATGAAGGGTATACATCCTGAAACATGCATCCATCACATATATACCCAGGGGGAAGTAACACATGTTAGGAAACCCAAGAGAAGGATGAACCCAACACTCAAAGATATAGTAAAAGAGGAGATCCAAAAGTTATGAAATGTCAGATTTATTTATCCCATCTCCGACAGTAAGTGGGTGTCCCCGCTTGTAGTGGTTACAAAGAAAGTGACCAGGAAATGGAGAATTTGTGTTGATTTCTGGGAGCTCAATAAAGCCACTTTGAAGGATTACTTTCCTCTTCCTTTTATCGACCAAGTTTTGGATACCTTGTCTGGAAAGAATTATTTCTCCCTTTTATATAGGTACATTGGGTACAATCAAATTCTCATAGCACTCGAGGACCAGGACAAGACCACCTTTACTTGTCCTTGGGGCACCTATGCCTATAGGTTTTTACCATTTGGATTGTGTAATGTGTTAGAATATAGAAGATTGTGCTCGTTTTACCATTGACGATGCCCTCATCACCCAACCATAGGCCAAAGCCACCCTCTGAGCACCTTGACCTTGATAGATAAGAGAATCCTGGTAGCAATCCAATAGCCAAGAGAGGCTAATGCACCAAGCAAGAATAGAAACCAATATGATTAGATAATCCCACCCAGAGGCTAGCGCACACCTTCCCATAAACTTGCACACAAGATGCTACTACACCTGCGTAGATCCAGTTCTCTCTGCAACTGCTGAGATGTGTATAATTAGAACTAGTGCCTTGTATTTATAGTAGTTTGGACAGTCTTAATGGGGATAACTTCTCCTTCTGGGTACTAATAAATTCATTTTAAATATATTTCTGCAGCTGACAACTTGTCTAGGGTTTCCTTCATTTCTTTTCTTCCTTCTGGAGTAATCTAATCTCGTCATAGGCCATAATAGAGGTTCATACCTCCCGAAGATACCATAATATTAACACTCCCTCCTAGCTAGGGAGGTATGGTCTTGATCACAATAGACCATTCAACTGGTAGCAACACTAGCACCGTCATTATTATCCAACTGGATAATCTCCTATGACAATTGGTACAATATCAATTGATAGAACACACCTGTGTTTATTTAGGGTAGTACGCAACTACTCAAACCGTGACACATAGTCACAAATAGTGGAACAAATCCACCACGATAGTGTATTTCTACTGTCTGGAGATAGTCAATCTCCATAACAATCATCTGATGCCAACCTGTACAGAAAAATATTGTTAAAATAAACTAAATCATCTGGGCCAATATTTCACTCACATCTGTGAGATATGAAAGAATATCTGCCCTCAATATAGAATATCAACAATGGGATATCTGCCCTATTCTTCTCAAACAAGGAAGAAGGATTGTTTTTTATTTCTGAGCCTAGACCATTCCTCACCCTGGGTCATTCTTCCTACACTAATCAAAGTGCACTCTGGAAAAAACGTATAAACCCTAAGGAGTGTCTGAGTCTGGACCATTTCCCACCCTGGGCCATTCCTCCTACACTAATCAAAGTGCACCCTGGAGAATGTATAAACCCTAAGGAATGTCTGTCCCTGATTGCTGAGCCTGGACCATTCCCCACTTTGGTCCATTCCTCCTACATTAATCAAAGTGCACCCTGGAGAGAATTTATAAACCCTAAGGAATGACTGTCTGGACCATTTCCTCTATTAACCACAAGAGGAAAAGATTGTCCTGTATCAACCTCCAAAATGGACCATTCCTCATGTTAACCACAATGAGAAATCATTGTCCGGCGAGGCAGACCAGTCTTCTTGAGTAACCCTCAAGAAGAGATAATTACCTATACCACTCCCCATGTTAAACACAATGGGAAGTCATTGTCTATGATACATCAACAATCAGACTACCTCCCATGTTAACCACAATGGGAAGTCACTGTCTGTCAGAAATATCAATCCACTTTCCGAACAGGAAAGAATTTGTCCAATCTGGACTATTTTTCAATTACAAAGATAAATAATATTTTCAGTGCTCCCTCCTAATCTGGAGAGTCATTTAGTCACAAAAATAAATTCTTTCAATAATATTTTTTAGTACTTTCTCCTAGCTTGGAGAATCTTCCCTTTCAGCTAAGGGATTTATTTCCACGATCCCCATCTTCTCTCGGAAATATGCAAACTTAATTCTGGATAGAGGTTTTGTTAGGATGTTTGTTGTCTGCTCATCAGTGGGGATATACTTGAGCTGTACCTCTCCTTCCTGGAATTTATCTCGAATAAAGTAGTATTTGATCTCAATGTTCTTCGACCTTTCATGAAACACTGGATGTTCTGATAATCTTATACAACTCTGATTATCACAATATAATATGGTCGATTCTGGAATCTGATCAAATAAATTGGAGATTAACTTCCTTAGCCATACTGCTTCTGTGCATGCTTCACAAGCTGCCATATACTCTGCTTCTGTTGCGCTGATTGTGACAGACTTTTGTTTCCTGCTGCCCCAAGATATCATAGCGGAGCCCAAGCTGAAACACATACTTGAAGTACTCTTTCTGTATTCTGCACTTCCTGCCCAATTAGAGTCTGTGAATCCATGAAGTTGGATATCACTGGATGTGGTATATCCCAAGCCATAGTTTATTGTTCCACGAATATATCTTAGGACATGCTTTGTAGCTATCCAATGCTCTTGTCTAGGTTCCACCTAGAACTAACTTAATGTATTTACAGCAAAGCAAATATCTGGTCGAGTATTTACTAAATACATCAATGATCCAATTAGTTGTCTATATAGATATGGATCTACTGGATCGAATCTAGGACTTTTATTTTCTTATATCTGCATTCATAGGAGTGTCCATGGACTTACAGTCCATCATTCCAAACTTCTGAAGGATCTTTATTGTGTACTTTCCTTGTCTAAGAAATACTTCACCACACTTTTTCCATACTTCTAGTCCCAAGTAATAATGCATGAGACCTAGATATTTCATATCAAATTCAGAGGCTAGTTCCTTCTTGCACTGGATAATGAGAGATTCTTCACCTATTATAAATAGATCGTCAAAATATAATAGTAGAATCACAGGTGCATTATTCACGACTTTGTAATAAAGGTTTGGATCTGCATGACTCTTGAAGAAACCAAGTCTTGTTAGATAGTTGTCCATTCTGGCATACCAAGCCCTTGGAGCTTGCTTGAGTCCATATAGAGCTTTCTTCAATCTGCAAATGTGAGAATCTTTGGAATGTACCTCAAATCCTTGAGGTTGTTCAATATACACTTCTTCTTCAATAGCTCCATTGAGGAAGGTTGTCGCTACATCCATCTAATGTAGATTCCATCCCATGGAAGAAGCAAGGGATATGATATCTATGATGGAGGTATACCTAGCCACCAGAGAAAAGGTTTCATCATAATATTCTCCCTCCTTCTGGGAGAAACCTTTGGCCATGAATCTTGCCTTGTATTTATCCACGCTTCTGTCTGTTGCATGTTTGATCTTGTATACCCATTTTGAGGTTACCATTGATTTTTCTTTAGGTCTAGGTACAATTTCCCATACTTCATTTTTCATAATGGATTGATGTTCTTCTGCCATAGCTTCTTTCCATTGTCCCTTTTGGACTGCTTCTTCAAATGTGGTAGGTTCTTCATCTAGAAGCTTCGTCATGTATACTGCATAACTTGAATATATTTTCGGTCTTTTAATCTTCCTAGATGTTCCTTCTGGAACCTTAATTCTTTATGTGTCTTGTAATGTAGCTTCAAGCCAAGCTGGTCATTTCTTGGTCTTTGGTATGATATCTGAATCAATGTTCTCACATGGCTCCATAGGATGATCAGGTTGATCCTTTTCATTATTTTCATTTTTTGTGTCTTCTTCATTAGGTTCTTCTAGTTCTTCTTCTTCTATAACTTCTTCGATGGATTTCCTGAAGGCCATCCTTTCATTGAACGTTATGTCTCTACTAAATTATATCTTGTGTTGTTCTGGAATATATATTCTATAGGCTTTGGATGAATCATTATATCCCCCGAATATCCCCTTCTTTCATGTAGTTTATTCCTTTTGTCTTTGGGAATATGAGAGTAAACTGGACATCCAAATATTCTTAGGTTTTCCACGTTAGGTTTCTTACCTGAGAAGGCTTCTTCTGGTGTCATGTCCTTCAATATACGATGAGGGATTCTTGTTTGTACATATATTGTCGTCATTGTTGCTTCTCCCCATAGAAACATGGATAGACCTTGATCGTTAAATAAGGCTTTTATCGTTTCTTCGATAGATTTGTTCTTTCTTTCTGGTACGTCATTTTTTTGAGGATTATGAGGAACAGACAGCTCCCTCCTAATCCCTGATGATTTGCAAAATGCAACGAACTCCTTCGTGGTGTGTTCTCCTCCATTATTTGTTCTTCATGTCTTGATCTTCTTGTTCGTGAGGTTTTCTATTTCTGCCTTGAATTCTTGGAACTTGTTGAATACTTCGTCTTTTGATTTCAGTAGGTATAGCCATGTCTTTCTTGAGTAGTCATCTATGAATATTACGTAGTAAAGAGATCCTCCTAGAGATATGACTAGCATTGATCCGCAAACATCTAAGTGTATTAGATCTAGGATTTCATTGGATCTGTTGTTGCTACTTGGGAATGGCTTCTTGATATTCTTCCCAAGGGCACATCCCTTTCAGATTCCTTCATGTGTAGATTTCAATTCTGGTATTCCTTCAACCATTTTTCTGAGAAAAGGTAATGCTTGATAATTGATATGAGTGTACCTTCTATGCCAAAGCTCATTAGGGTTGACATCATCATGTACTAGAGATTCTTCATTTTGTTCTAGTAGTCTATATAGATTTCCTTCACGACTTCCAATAACCCTAACATCCTCTATGCTGGAATTCTTATGCCATGATAACACCTTTCCATCCATGCAGGCTATTTTGTTCCCTTTGTCTTCTAGACATGATATTGATACAAGATTATTTTCTAAACCAGCTACATATAAAACATTTCTTAAGTGAACATGATTACCTGATCCCAATTTGACAGAGGCTTGTCCAAATCCTTCGACGAGGTAAGTACGTTTGTCTCCAAGCTCCAATTTGTACGATGTCTTTCTCTCATTTAGATTTGAGAGTCTGGCTTGATCTCTCATCATGTGTCTGGAATCTCCACTATCGATTATACACATGTCATATTCAATCATCCCAATAAGTGTTGAGTAGTGTAAAAGACTGATTGTTTCACAGATGTCTTCGGTTGACAGGTAATTGGTCATGCCTTGATCCAAAACTTCAACTTCGTCATTTTTGTCTTCTGAGAGAGCCAAGAGGTGCGCTGATTTAGGGTGCATCTGAATATCCTCTTCTTGAGCGAGATGCTCCATCACAAGGTGCCAGATCAGAGATTTAAGGTTTCTGCAATTGCTTCTGCTAGTAACCCTAGCTGCAGTGTTTTGGAAGTTGCTCCTTCTAGTAACCCTAGCGGCAGTTCCTCAGCGAGCTCAATATCTAGCAGCTATGTTTCCTCCCAGTGTTTTAGGCTGAATGAAGGGGGTGTGGGCCCATAACCTGTTAGAATATAGAAGATTGTACTCATTTTACCATTGACGATACCCTCGTCACCCAACCATAGGCCAAAGCCACCCTCCGAGCACCTTGACCTTGACAGAGAAGAGAATCCTGGTATCAATCCAATAGCCAAGAGAGGCTAATGCACCAAGCAAGAATAGAAACCAAGTTGATCAGATAATCCCACCTAGAGGCTAGCGCACACCTTCCCAAAAACTTGTGCACAAGCTACTACTACACCTACGCAGATTTAGTTCTCTCTGCAACTGCTGAGATGCGTATAATGAGAACTGGTGCCCTATATTTATAGTAGTCTGGCCAGTCTTACTGGGGCCGACTTCTCCTTCTGGGTACTAATAAATTCATTTTAAATATATTTTTGCAACCGACAACTTGTCTAGGGTTTCCTTCATTACTTTGCTTCCTTCCGGAGTATTCTAATCTCGTCATAGGTCATAATAGAGGCTCATACCTCCCAAAGCTACCATAATATTAACATAATGCTCCTGCTACATTTCAATGAGTAGTATTAGGGATATTTGTTGATCTTATTCATGATTGTGTGGAAGTCTACATGGATGACTTCACATTTTATGGAAACACTTACTAGGAAGCCTTAGATAAATTAGAAAAAGTCCTTATCATATGCTAAGAAATGAACTTGTCTCAGTTACGATGGAAAAACTCTCTATGGCTAGGGTAAACCACAACAGACATTTATGACTGCAGAAATATACTCAATTCCAACATATGCTATATAAACCAATGTGCAAGCGAGTAATAAATAATCCTAACTTGTTCCAACGTTTGATGATGTTCCATTGTTGAGTACTCTGACCCAAAGCTTTGTACCTGCAACAAGTTCTCAACAAACAAGCACAACAAGTATCTAGTGATAATATAATTGGGTTAGGACATTACACAACATAATCCATTAATAAACATTACAAATATGTCCATGGATAATAATCATATATTTTCATGATACCAATTGGATGGGAAAGGATTATTTCTATTAATAAATGATCAGCAGAAGAGAAAACCTTATAGACTTCTGTGTCAGCATGGTTCGAAACCAGGAAACCAAGTTCCTTCCAATTGGGTCTCCACCACTTCAATCCTCCACCGAAGGCAAGCTCATAGAAAAAAGACAATGAGGTTCTCTCAACAATAGGGAAAGAGCTTAGGGGTTGAACATTGTATTCAAACTTGAGGGACAAAGGGATGCAGACTCAATATGAAGTAATTTCTCCAGAGTAACTTTTCTCTCAAAATTGAATGCTTTCTCCTCTTTTCCCAAAGCTCGGAATTGTGCTCTTATAGCTTTCAAAATGCAACTGAAGGGTCGATTCAGAACGTTTCCAATATATTGAAGGCCAAGGATCAGAGATCTCCTGTCGTGACATGGAAACCTGACTTCATTTTTGTATTTTTTGGCACAAATCCTGATGTACACGGGTTGTAGTGGAGCAGCCTACGTATACGCATGTTGTATAGTGGATAGGGCATGTATATGTATTTTAGCTCTGGATTCATCAAAAAAGGATGACAAGTTTACATAGGGAAATGGAAAAAAGCCCTTTGTGAAAGATAGCAATGTTGAGGAAAATCTTGCTATAACAGATGCCCCCTAATGTGTGAGATCGGAGGAGTATCTACGATGGACGAAATACATTATAAATAACCCAGAAGTGGAGTGGTGTAAACCCAGCTGGAAAGACTAGTTTCTCATTACATTTTGTGTTGACTTTACATACATTGTTTCCAATAGAATACAATGCAGATCCATGTGGAAAATATACCAAATATGTGTCTATGGCCATGAATAGGAAAATACAAATGTGGTTATATGAAAAAATTTGTCATAATCATGAACATGGCCTAGTAGAACCGGTCTTAAAACCAATCTGAAGATATTTGTATACGATGGAGTATAATCTGATGTCTCATTATTACTATAGTCAAATAGGTGTTGGTCCAATGAAAAGGAAGAAACAACTCAGGAAAGTTTCAGCCACATAGTGATGTCTTCAAGTCTTCTACACATCCGCCAAAGGTGCAATTCTACATCATGTGAATAAAGTAGTTGAGGTCGAACACAATGAGACATCGTTTGATTACTAGTCATTGAGGTATGCCACTAACAAACACGAGATAGCCTACCAATAATGAAAGTAGGTATCAAGGCACCGAGCACATTCCTACAAGTGTGAATAAAGGAGTCTATGTTGAACACCTGATGAATCCATTGATCAGGAGACATTGATGTATTCCCATCTGTCAATGGTGAGAGAGCCTGCCACTAATGACTGCAAGTCTCAAGGTACTCATAAAACTCTAGGTCTCATATCTAAAATAAATGAGTTGAATTCGATGGAAAGAGACCCGTTGAAAGGAGATAATTAAGGCATCTCTCAGCGATCAGCACGAGGAACAAAGCAGGAGCTTCATAATTTGGTGGAGATCGAACGAAGAATATTTTCATGAACCAATGACCTTGTGCATATTTCGTGTGTTCCAAATGCAAACAATACACAAAAAAGACCCTATGAATAGCATCCAATGATGAAAATTGCTGACAAAGGAGAGGAAACCACCAATAAGGCTAATGGCATCCAAGACACTGCACGAATCCCAAAGTGTGAATAGATGTCTTGCCATCGAACACAAGGGAAACCACCCAGTCAACGACCAATGATGAAATGTTGACTATTGGATTCAAGGTGACCTACCAATGATGAAAGTAGGGCTAGGTTGCATGATAACACCATAGTATCATGTGATTCTAAGACAAATTGAGGGTATGGCCAACATGCAAAGTCAAGAGTTCTAAGGAATGGTCGACACAGGTTGATAGAATTCCTTTGAACAAGAGCATGAGACATGTGGTAGACTCTGGCAACATAGACTCAATGATGTAACCATTTGATGCAGGACGCATCAATAATGTTCTCTATAGGGACTGGAAGAGTAACCAATCGGTAGAGAAAGCTCTGTAACAAGATCATCTTCCTAAGGCCATGATAAACCCAAAATTATGACGACATAAGGACTCAATAATTTTGTGCTTTGTTCAAAGGTGACACGACTGCTGCCAATTATAATATAGTACTCCCTTCCTGCCCATCTTTTTTTGTTTTTTCATAACAAATGAATGCTATGATACAGAGGAGGAAACGATCGTCGCAAATAATCAAAACTAGTTCCAGCAGTGGAACGTACCTATGCTCAATGCAAGGAAATGCATGCAAGAGATGGATACTCGGGGCGATGTTCCCTCCAGGGTATAAGATGTCAAATTGTGAAGGATATAAACAAGGCTCTACTTGGTTGAGGATGCAAAAATTTATCAGGCAACGGTTTATAACGCAAAGCGAGAACCAGCTAAAGGCTCAATACTGCAAGCGAGGGCATGAGATGCAATCACAACTTAACACCAAAAAATGTTATTTTTTATGTCTTTTAGTCTACTTGGTGTGAAAAAGGGATAAACTTGTGCCAAATAGAAGTCTTTTCAAATCCAATTTACGAGTGTGAAAAAGACAAGTTCACTCGACGATATTTTCTATTTTTGGTAATGAGTCAGAAAAAAGCTTAACTAAGACTGATGACTTTTCAAATCCAATTTAACGAGTGTGAAAAGGACAAATCACTCGACAAACTTTTTTTTTTAGATGAGTCGAAAAAGAGCTTAACTAAGACTTGTTATGTTTTTCTAATCAACATGTAAATTGGGAGGCCAAGGCTTTTGTACCAGTCTTCTGCGGTGTTGTGAGTGGGAAATCCCTCTACGGACTAGCACTTAGGGTTTTATCATAAATGCAGAAAAGACCTAAAGATTCCTACTTTCTACCGTCATCCTAGACCTAATCCCCATTATTCTTAAGCAAATACGTGGTTAAGAAGATCAAGTGAGCATACCTTATTTTGGGTGTTTGATATCGATCCTTCTTCACGCTTGGTCGCTCTTTGACTACAGCTCTCCTCCTAAGGCTGACCTGCATTCACACAAGACAAACAAAAAACTCCACATGCATTTGATCTATAGATTAATGGGTTAGAGATTTAATCAACATGTATGCATTAAACCATGAAAACCTCATATGGTGGGATGGGAAAAGTACTTCTTTATTATTAACTTCAATAAATCAACTTATAATGATGAAGTCGGCCACTACTCCACGAACCTAGTCCTGGGCTCCTCTTCAACTATCCTCCAACTTCTTTTCTCTATACTTCTCTTTTCACAAGGATGGCTAAAGGTTGGGACAAAGGGAATGCTCAATCGGGTATAGTTTCTTTACTATGATTCTCCTCTTCCAAATGGGACCCCTAACCCTTCTTTTATAGGCCAGAAGAAGCTAGGTATTTGGTCAAATTTTTGGCCATGCATGGCCGAAAGGTTTAGTTAACTTACCCAAAGTTGCATGTTATGTTAACAACTTTCCTTTTTTTGTGCTTTTGTAGGTACACGCGAGTTGTCTTGGGTCAGCTAGCGTGTACACGTGTGAAGTAATGTTGCAGGGCTCGTGGGCCTTTATAAAAGGGGTTTTTAAGAAGAGTTGTTCAGCAGCTTTTTGGCAAAGAAGGAATCTGAGATGGTCTGATGCCAGGTAAGCATGTCTGGTGCAAATTAGGGTTATAACAGATGCCCCCTAATGTGTGAGGTCATAATATCATTTGATGGCCGAAATACATTAACAATCTTCACCGATGTGCCGAACAAGTGAGCCCAGGGACCATAAATTGGGAGGTGTCATCTGCAAAATAATAATTGTCTCACCGAGGTGGGCATACCCATGCTTGTGATAAAATAAAATCATGGCTACCAATCAAATACATTGTAGATCCATGTCATATAACTATATAAAGTGTAGTCGCGGGCAATACACAGTGGAGCTACATCTCAAAATCAAAAAGACACACATGTAGAGTATCCATCTTCTTAGAAGTTGATAAGGCCTGATGGTTGGAGATGAGGTCTTCAGAGCTCGAGAAACAACTTCAAAATCTTCAAAACTCGGGTAGGAATGTAATATGAGTGTACGACTTCACTACCCAGAGGTGTTCGACGGCTCATCGATCATGGACTAGAAAATCTTGATGATCGGACTGAAGGCTTCATTGATTTCGAACAAAGACTTGATTGGACATTCAGGATGGTCGGGTATGAGGGAAAGAGACAAACTATAGAGGGGACGACTTAGGCTTGGTAAAAACTTCCCTTGGACAATAGCATGACAAATGATGAGACTCAGGCAGCATGGCATTAACATAAGTTTACGAGTTAGGAGGCAACGCAAACTCTCCATATGTTTGGAAGAATAACCAAACGGAGGAGGAAACAACTCTATGTAGTGAGAACATCTTCCTAAGGTTGTATTAAATCCTAGAGTTTGACAGATGTGATTTATCCAAGGGCGACTCATTATGCTGCCAATAAAGAAAATACTTTTCCCTTCCTCTTTTTGGGGTATATTTGATTTTTTTTTCTTTTTCAATAATTTTGGAAAAAGAATAAAAGAATGTTATGTTACAAAGGAGGAACGAGTGTTGAAAACATACAAGTTCAAGGCGCAGGGACAATAATTATGTTCAAAGTAAGGACACTCAGGAAAAATCCTTCAGGGGCCAAAGGTGTCAAGATGCAGAGGCAAAGTGCTACAGGGCTTGTGTATAAAGCATGCTTGAGATGGTTTAGTTGAGAGCAACATGGAGCCGACATTAGGCCAAAGACGCGGGTATGCAAATGCGATTAATAAAACACATAATGGTAACGTCCTTCGATGTGAGTTTAACGAGCCCAGAGAAGGTAAGCTCAACATTTTTTCATATTTAGAGAGTCTGAAAAACGTAAAAGGAGACTCCACTGGGGTACCTTTTTCAAAGGTAGTCTAGTCGGTTCGAAAAAGGGGTAAACTAGCACCAAAAAGACGTCTATTCAAAACCATTTTAACGAGTGTGATAAAGACAAGATCACTCAGCCATTTTTTTCACTTTTAAGGAGTCTGAAAAAATCTTAACTATGGACTCCGTCAAGAATGTTCTTCTGGACCATTTTAACGAGTGTGAAAGAATAAGGTCACTCTGCGATCTTTTCAATTTTAGGGAGTCTGAAAAGAGATTAACTATGGACTCTGTGGGGGTTCCTTTTTCGTACATTTAGTCCCTCAGGCCCGAAAAAGGGTTAAAATGATACCTGAGAGTACTCTTCTAGAGAACTGAAGTTCCTTAGAGTATACATTTGTTCGTACAGTTGACCATCCAGACCAAAAAAGGGGTAAACTACCGTCGGACAGACGTGACTTCAATTTTCAGTTTAATGAGTGTGAAAGGCCATAAGATCGCTCGACAATATTTTCATGTTTAGAGGGTCTGAAAAGGGCTTAAAAGAAGACACATTGGGGGCTACAACTCATGTATGAAACTGGTTCAGGTAGAGCCCACTGCTAGGCTCGGACCAAGAGTCTCTTTAATAGTCAATTTGGAAAATCTCCCAAAAGGGAAGAAAACACAAACCATGGTGTAATTCCTCTCATGGTATAGAAGCCGTAGACATGGCTTCAAGGATAGCCTCATTTGAAGGCAATTCAAAATCCAAGAAATCACGCAAACGAGGGTCAACAGTCCCAAAGGGTGAAGTAGACTTACCATACTCCATATGAAGATGGAGGTTCTGACTAGGACTAGCAGAGTCTATCAGCGAAGAATCACAATCATGAGGGCTTGAGGATCTACTAACAATGAGATCAAACTTAGAAGGATACTCAAGCCCACTTGGACTAAGAGGAGGAAGTAAGGGCTCCCATGCCCCCATTGGATAAACCAATGGATCAATTGTTTATTCCAAGTCTCGAGAAGGAAAACATGATTGCATAGGTTCCTGCTCAGAGGCAATTGAACATCAAGGATAAGACGCCACATAATTAACCTGTGGCAGGGTGGAGTCTACATGAACACTAGGAACGTATAAAGGGGTAGCCTGAACTAACGTTGAATTAGGATGGTGATTATCAAATGCCAGCTGGTCAATAGTGATAATGCTTCCATTGTGAGGGAAATGCATCACCCATAAGAGTGTAGATACCAGAGTGTTCATAGCATATACATAATCATGCCCGAGAAGCATATTGAAATCTAACGGGCCTTGCACCACCATAACATCAACATGGACAATCTTCCCGCCTAACGAGATAGGCAACTAAGGAAAAACCCCCAAATATTCACTAGGACATCTGTCAAAAGCCAACAACTCATGTGAAGAAAACACAAGCTTGGGAGATCCCAAGACTTTCCAAACCGAGGAGGATAAAATACTTGCAGAGGCTCCTTCATCCACAATACATCGATAAATGTTTGTTGAATTAACTTCAACCCTTATTTGAAAATGTGCACAAGAAGGAAGACGAGGCTCAACAAGATCATTCCAATCAAAGGAAACCATCATAGGGATTGGAGGGGGTGTGCTTGGAGCGATCAGAATGCCCCCTTGTTCTAAAAGTATTGAACTGGAAACACTAAAAACATGGTCGGTAGACACTTCACTCCCCAAGAGAGGAGTGGGATCAGCCAAAGATTGAGTCAGCTTGACCACTTTCTCAACCAATAACTGCATAGGCTAAGAGACTACATGGTCTAAAGGCACCTCACCCCTCAAAAGAGGAGTGGGATCAGCCGATGACTGCATCGACATGACCGCTTTCTCAACCAATGGTTGTGTTATCACTCCAGGAAACTCTCTTAGGTTGTATCTCAGAGATGCCTGGTAACTTAACTAATATCTCAATGATTCACTCAAATGGGTCAATTCAGATGACTAAATCAAACCTCACTCACTCAAGACATGCATAAACACACTTAGATTGACAAGGTTTTCAACTACTACTGTTCAGAGAGTTTGTAAATAAGTGGATGTGTGGAGAATCCTTACTATACCAGCAAAACCATACAATATACATATATGAATGGTTGATTACAATAAGTAAACAATACTTGCAATTCTAGCTCAGCAATGCTAAGACAAGATGACAGCTATCAGGCATTAGACAAACATGAATATAACATTCAATTACAAGTACAGACTAGATAAGAAGATAGGAATCTGAACAAGTAATGGAAAAAGAAGCTTTTATTACTTAATATAAAAATGAGAAGCTTGAGTACAAAGTCTGAAAGAGTCTCCAAAATCGAACCCTTTGTTCATCTTCTGTCTTCGGATTTATAGCTTTACAATACAGTTTTCAGATCCTAAATTAATGGATCTAATTTTCTAAATACAGAAAGTGAAACAATATTTACAATAAACTAGGAAAAAACCCTCAAGATGAGGTCAATCCATATCTGATGATCTTAAAGATTAGTAGCGTGTTGATGAAGTGAAGTCCAGCCTCCCAAGGCTGTTTGATTTAATCCTCCAAGGATAAATTTTGAATTTGCTGAAGTGTGCAAAAACCCTGATTTTCTACCTTTGAAAAAGGTACCAAAAATGATTGAAACACCTCTTCTTTCCATTATCCATCAAAAAATAGCTATTGTATCTGACTTGATAATTCAACAAATGTCCATTCTCTTGGAATCAGAAGTCACTCCTAGATTGCTTGCAGGAGCAGAGCCCGACACCCATCAGTTTTATGTCACGATTTGTTTAAAGGGGTGATCAAATGGAGGTAAACTCAAGACAACATCATTTCAACTATGAAACTAGGCCGGGTATGCATGAACAAGTGAGGTCTTGATAAACTTCAAACAGTGAGTTGCAATAAAGGGTGAGTAGGGGGAAGACTTGCATGAGAAGAGTGCAAAGGTTTGTCATAAACATCAGGTCTGTAACAGACTAGAGAAGAAAGCATCCGAATGCAAGATCCTTTTACATTCAAACACAAAAGACCAGAGAATACAATAATGTCACAACAAATCCTTTATCATAACATAACTGTAACGATCCATGCAAATCATTCGATCATGAACTCCCTGGTATGAGATGAAAACAAAGATGGAAAAGGGAAACTGTTTGTCATAAAACAAGAAATCTCAAACACAGAGGCACCACCCAGATGACTAGAATGGTTGCTGAAAATTTACAGTCGGGAGCTTTGCTCTACCATCGACAGATACAAAAAATGGCGAAAACGCCTTCATATACTCAGAACAACAATAGCAGTGGAACCAAGATACTGCATTGAAAGCTTTGCATATGCATGGCTTCTGACAGTCAACATCTGAAAGATCGTGCAACTTATGCCAAACGTAATCCAACTCTTGACAGTTCCAGCGGCGAATCGACGTGCCTTTAATTCATTGTCGGGCTTTCCCATTATGGTGGAGGTGATGTCTAACCACCACCAACTGCTTCAATAACTGCTTCATCGGGATCGAGGATGACCCGGCCAACTTGACACTTCTGCAACGTGGAGGGCCTCCTGCGCTGCCACCTGGAATAACTGAATAGCTTGAAGAATAGGCGTGGAAGCCAGTGCGGAAGATGGCGCACAGCAACGGAGTGATGGGGCCAAAACTGCACGGGGAAGGAAAGAAGTGATGAGGTGTAAGAGAAGTGGCAGGGGGGGGAACATGTGACGGAAGACAATACGTGGAAGGAGCGGGATACAAGACATAATGGGTGCACTTGCGGTGGGAGGCAGACGTGGAATGAGGCGGGACACCTGGCAGGCAGTGGATGGATGGTGAAACGGGAAAGGGACCATGTGGACTAGAGAAGGGGAGAGTGACAGATGTCGGAAGATGAGGAAAGGGTAAAAGGGCGCGAGCCTCATCACGTGGCCAGGAAGAGAATAGATGGCAAGAGGGAGGATGGTCCACAAGCTGACATGACGGAAAGGGGGGCCCACATTAGTTAATCGCCGGATGACAAAGGGTGCCCAAATGGCCTGTGTGTCGTTGATCCGGGTGCGTGAACTGCAGTTGTCGGAGAGATGCACCTTCGATTTCGGACCCCCCCCCCCC
>ML822992.1:64673-85195 GCA_009831015.1 Picea engelmannii
GTGTTAGGAACAAAAACCTCCTCCAGTTTCTCAAAATGATTCTCCATTCGCTCAAAATCATCATTTTAAAATGATGACTCAACCCAGTAAAAACGCAGAATTTATGTGCTTTCGGTAAATAAAATAGCCCCGAGTTTCGCGTTTTAGCTGTCGAAAGCTAGGATTTTGGTAGCTTAGAAGCCCTTTTGAAAAAGGAATTAGCTATCGAAACCTGACTTTTGATTTTTTTGAAGGAAAGAACAAATCAAATGCTTTTCAAACTTTAATTACAAGCTGGAACTTATTAAAATGAGCCCTAAAAAATTTAGTAGAGTTTTTTCTAATGACTCTCTATATCCTCCTCAAATAATTTTGACCATTTTATTTGAGGAGATAACATCTATCTCTTATTGGGGATGAAAGCCTCCCTGTGAGGTTTCAAGGACTGCAGATCTGATGCCTTTCCTGGAAAAATAAAATCCGTAACTTCGTCTTCAGCATTCCATTGGGCATGGAGTCAACCATTCACCTTTTTCTGAAAATATTTCATGACTTGTATAGATGATCTCTGTATATCTTCAAGGCTGCCTTTATTCTCACACAGTAACTTCTACATCTTCTGCAAAATGGAGAAAATAAATGCTCGGGCAGTGAGCTTATTTCCTACCCTACTCTACTCTAACCAGTTCTGCAATTGGTTAAGTGAATGTTGATTTCCATAACAACCATCCAAGCAATTTTAATACTGAAATAATTTCATCTTTATCACTGATCAACAGATGAAGTTTGACATGAAACAATAGTGATAAGAACTCATTCATGAAACCATACTTACCCATATACAATGGAAAGCTAAGGAAATTTGAAATCTTCAGGTTCTCTGAAAAGTATGAATCCATGAAGGTTGCCACTGGATTCTTGAAAAGAAGATAAGAAACATGTTTCTCCTCTATGGCAAACACTTTCTCGGCCATAACTATTTCTCTAAAAGAAGACAGATCATCGTCTGGTTCTCTTGAGACTAACTCGTAATCATCAAAAACTACAATTTCCTCATCAGAATAATGCTCACAAGAGGATAACAAAAGAGGATTTTCATCACATAAAGAAAGATTAGCTAAGAACATGTAATCTCTTATGCAATCCTCAGTCTTCATAGGCTCTTCTTGATTTACAAATTGATCGTAAAATTCACAAGCATACCCATCTCTGGAGGACTCAACAAATATTGAAAATCTCTGACCTGAATCAGAAATGAACCTATATGCTCGCTCCTATTCCAAAACTGTTTCAAGCTCATTACTCTCTTGCTCAGAATCTGAAGTATACTGACATTCTTTTTGCTCATATGCTTGTATATTTTCAAAGAATTCTTGACCTCGGATCCTTATGGAAACATGAATGTTCTCCTCTACCTCTTGAGCATCTTCAAACAACTAGGTTAAGGATGGAGACTTCTGTTCTAACAGAAGAAGGGAAAGTTCTGAATGAAGACCCATAATATAATGTATGATGGAAAATGTCTTTGTAGGCTGGATCTCCAAAGGCATGTCATGATAAACACAGTAAAACCTTCTATTGAAAATAGGCAAGGCTTCATCTTGCTCTCGTTTCAAAGCATAGAAATCAGCAAGGTGAGAATCTAAAGATTTGTATCCCCGATATTTCATAAAAGCATTAGAGAACTCAATCCAGGAGAAAATAGAATTAGCTTTCAGACCCTTAAACCATGTAGCATCATCTTTGATTAGAGACTTTGAAAAAAATCTCATGATCACATCTTCATGAGTGATTTGAAAATGATCAACAAAATCCAAAAAGGAGTCCATGTGTCTCTCATCTGAAGCTTGATTCTCTCCGGAAAACCAAGGGAGATATTCATAACAGTCATTAGGATAAGGATGAAGAAGATGGGGTAGTTGTAAAGGTTTTAACATCTTCATACGGATCTTAACTTGAAAGGTTGTGGGTTGATCATGAGAGATGGTAAGTTGTTGACAAGGTTCAGAAATTATGGCAAGAGGGGCTGAGATCTGGATAGGTTTTGAAACAAGTTCAACCTCCTCAAGGTTACATGAATGCTCAGATTCAGAGGGAATCTGAATGCATAACTCATCTTTAGGAATAGGATGAGGTAAAGATATAGAATTTACATCAATGACACAAGGAGGATGCAAATCTACCTCCTCCGAAGATGGGTATACGAAGGTGGGTTGATGATCATCAAAATAAAGAAAACAAAAGATAATCCTCTTTACATGTGAAGGGAAAAGCATGAAAGAGTTGATAAAGAACAACAACAGTTCATGAAGAAGAATCATAAAATGATACCTGGATTTGAAATTCAACTCCTTCATCTTCTAACAACCGGATCCTCCCCAGTGAAGTCTTTAAATGTGGAGTCGCCTGATAGAAAATTACAACCTAGTAAATGTCCAGGCTTTGTCTATCATCAAAGCTGGATCTATGTCGTGTCCCAAGGAAGTTGAGCTTCAATCTCCTCTCCTCGGCAACGATGCCAATTTGTTATCACTCCAAGAAACTCTCTTAGGTTGTATCTCAGAGATGCCTGGTAACTTAACTAATATCTCAATGATTCACTCAAATGTATCAAGTCAGATGACTAAATCAAACCTCACTCACTCAATACATGCATAAACACACTTAGATTGACAAGGCTTTCAACTACTATTGTTCAGAGAGTTTGTAAATAAGTGGATGTGTGGAGAATCTTTAATATACCAGCAGAATCATACAATAAACATATATGAATGGCCGATTACAATAAGTAAACAATAATTGCAATTCTAACTCATCAATGCAAAGACAGGATGACAACTATCAGGCATTAGACAAACATGAATAACATGAATATAACATTCAAGTACAAGTACAGACTAGATAAGAAGATAGGAATCTAAACAAGTAATGGAAAAAGAAGCTTGTATTACTTAATATGAAAATGAGAAGCTTGAGTACAAAGTATGAAAGAGTCTCCAAAATCAAACCCTTTGTTCATCTTTTGTCTTTGGCTTTATATCTTTACAATACAGTTTTCAGATCCTAAATTAATGGATCTAATTTTCTAAATACGGAAAGTGAAACAATATTTACAATAAACTAGGAAAAGACCCTCAAGATGAGGTCAACCCATATCTGATGATATTCAAGAGTAGTAGAGTGTTGATGAAGTGCAGTCCAGCCTCCCAAGGCTGTTTGATTTAATCCTCCAAGGATAAATTTCGAATTTGCTGAAGTGTGCAAAAACCCTGATTTTCTACCTTTGAAAAAGGTACCAAAAATGATTGAAACACCTCGTATTTCCCTTATCCATCAAAAAATAACTATTGGATATCACTTGATAATTCAACAAATGTCCATTCAAAGAGGTTTCAAACCATTCCAACTCAAACAATCCCGATCTGGGCAGAAATAATAGCTTTCTGCCCTATTCTGTGCAGAAATTTTCTGGAAATATCTTGCTTAAAGATTCACCCATATATCTCTAATAAAAACATATTTTTTAAAACTGAGAGAGGTTTTTGTATATTTGTTTGTTTTAAGAAAAAAATTATCTCTGTTATTCGAGATTAGTTTTCATTTGCCCGAGATCCTCATTTCAAAAACATGTGTCAAACAAGGAAATCTCAGATCCAAAAATTAGGGATCAGAGATGGATTCGATTCTCCCAATATGTGACACCTGTAGGAAAAATGAGAGAAATTATTGTTCTCTTATGTGTTAGGAACAAAAACCTCCACCCGTTTCTCAAAATTATTCTCCATTCACTCAAAATCATCATTTTAAAATGATGACTCAACCCAGTAAAAACGCAGAATTTTTGTGCTTTCAGTAGATAAAATAGCCCCGAGTTTCGCGTTTTAGCTGCCAAAAGATAGGATTTCGGTAGCTTAGAAGCCCTTTTGAAAAAGGCATTAGCTACCGAAACCTGAGTTTTTATATTTTTAAAGGAAAGAACAAATCAAATGCTTTTCAAACTTTAATTACAAGCTGGAACTTATTAAAATGAGCACTAAAAAATTTAGTAGAGTTTTTTCTAATGATTCTCTATCTCCTCCTCAAACAATTTTGACCAATTTATTTGAGGAGATAATAGGTTGGATAGGCCTAGAGACTACAAGGTCTAAAGTCACCTCACCCCTCAAACGAGGAGTGGGATCAGCTGATGACTGCATCGACATGACCACTTTCTCAACCAATGGTTGAATAGGCTGAGAGGAAACCTCAAAAAAATCAGAATCAGAAGAGCTTGTAGACAGGGACCGCAATCTTTGTACCTCTGGAATGCCAGGGCACAAATGAGTAAGGTGATCTCCCTTGCAAATCTTACAAGGGAACTTAGGATTACGTCCTATCTGTCTAGGTTTCACACCAGAATTAATGCCTCCAGCATGACTAGCAGTGGTTGGTTGCACATCTCCAACATGACTTGCAAAGGTTAGTGATGGGTCGATAAAATGACTTGAACATGATACAGACCTATTACCAGTATGAATAGCAGTGACTGGAATTTTTCTCCAAGCAGGACTTGCAGAGAGTGGGTGTGTGCCCCCGACATAACTTGCAGAGGTTGGGTGTTGGTATTCAACGTGACTTGCAGAGGTGGTCGACCTATCTCCAACATGACTCGCAGAGGTTGGTGATTTCTTCTTTCTATTCTTCCTCGTTCTATTTCGTTTAGACTTTTGGTTACTAGTAATTGTACTTTCACCAGAGGTGGGAGAAGGAGGAGGAGAAGACTTTGCTAACGAAGAAACATCAACATGGTGTCCATGACATAAAGTTCTTAACTGAGAAGCGTCAAGAGCATTTGGGACATTTGGAATGGTACCCAACCAAACCGGTAATCCCACATTCAACCTAGGAATGTACAAAGTGGCCATCAAAGGGACACCAACATTTCTGAATAAGGGAAAAGCACAAGAATCCCCTCGTGAAGGGGTTCCTTGGTTGGTTTGGTTGGGAAAATTAGCCATGCAAATCCTATGAAAAGGTTCTCCCCTTGCGGGATCATTCAAGTCCATAAAAGCCTCAGGCACTGACTTTTTCAAACCAATGGTATCAAAACAACGCCTATAAAGAGGCGGCTCCATGTTTCTAAGCGGAAGACCAAAATGTCCTCACGACCAGCAGAGTGGGCAGTCTACCACCCTAGGTCAAAGAACCAAATCCACAACTGACTAACTCACTTTGGAAAACTCAGGAGCACAGAGCACACACTAAAAGTTCCTAAAGGCAAATCAAGCAAGCAACTAACTAGTTGGAAGAACAATTACACCAACCAACACTAGAGCAACTTACCGGTGCAAGTGAAACTTGAATACGGAAGCACCCTCCGGGTATACTCTGCAAAGCATGGCCTGATGTCTTCCCTAGGTACTGCAGTATACCCCCGCGGTCACCTGTGTAAGTCCCTAAAATAAAGTCAACTAAGTTGCCAACTCGTGAACAATAAACAAGCGGGTACATTCGACAGTCGGGTGGACCGCAATGAGCAGGGTATCAAGCCTGAAACCTATCAAGGGCATTGAAAGCAAGTGTTCCAAAAGACGACTGAGGACCTCGAACAGATTCAAGACCCATGAAGCTCCGTGGCAAATGTGATCAACGAAATCCCAAGACAAGTCCTCTATATGCGTTCCCCACTATGCTTGGTCCGGCTTTGGAGGGGTTATCTCCGCTACCTTTCTGCACGCGACCTCATGTTTAGCCCCTGTGTTAGAGGGGGGTCTCGGATAATTTCCACTTTACTGGACTTCTACACACCTTAGCACAGACTCATATGTTTGTTTTATAGCCTTGAAGAGTTTCCTCTCCAACCTAAAACAAGGCTCTAGCCTAATCTAGTTGATGGACCCTACAAACATAAAGTCTAGTAAATTTTAATTAGCGTTCTTTTTACTGGCTTGATTTACTCAAAAGGGTGCAACAGTGCAACCGATGGTGTTAAGACTCTTGCGAAAAATGATGAAACTTACATGAACACTGGCAAAGAATGATTATATTTCTTATTTTATTTTTTTTGAAATGCTTTTAAAATTAGAAGAAAACGCAACACTATACTAATTTCTTTTTTTTTTTCAAATAACAACGCAAAGAAAATGCCAGGAAAGAAAGAGATCTAACAAACTAAGTTTTTTTTTATATTTTCTTCCAATCAAAGCAGAAATAACAAAAGATTCTAAAAGAAACTAATGAATGCATGATTCATGCGCCCCCCCGCCCCCCCGCCCCCTGGCCATGAAGGGGAATTGTTTTTCAAAATGAAACTCATTTTTCTTAAAATTTCAAGCTAAAAATAAGTTTAAAAAGCTAGGAAACACAAAAAAATCTTTTAAATGAAAAAGCAAGCTATGCTGGAATACAACCTAGGCTAAGATGCTATAATAGAGACCAAGAACCCTGAGAGATACAACTCTTAACAAGGAAAAGGATGACTGCATCTCCTTAAACAAAAAATTTCTCAACAGATACGCTACTGACAGTTCAATAGCTAGCGTGTGCACGTGAGATGTGTAAGGTCAGAGTGTGTGTACACGCATGCAGACCATATGCAGGCCACGTGTACCTCTACAACACTTCAAAAATGAAAAGACAAGAAATCAAGCACGGGCAGAGACTATTGGTAATGAAAACCAGAATCTCTTGAAGAATCAGAAACTTACTTTGACAGAAAAAGAAAACAATTGAAGGAAAATTTCATAGAACAAAACCAATCTGAGGTGAAACCTAAACTACAAAAATGCAAAAAAAAAAGACTAGAATGAGTTCCAGAAAACCCCTGAGAAGGATTACTTCTGACAGGGGAGAGGATGATTGCCTCTCTAAAAGAAATTTTCTGAAATCATACACGCAACTGACACTTCCTCAGTTAGCGTGTACACATGGGTTGTGTGAGGGTAGGGCACGGGTACACGCGTGTAGACCTTATACAAGCTGCGTGTGCCTATGTGGGTCTCGAAAAAAAGATGCAGTCACACAAAGAAACAAAGATAACTGGTATGGAAGACTAGAATCTCTGTTAGCTCAAACTTTTGCAGAAACTTTAAAAACAAGTAATGAAACCAATTTTTAAAAAATACCCAAGAAAAAACATTCCCAAAAACCCTAGAGATCCCCAGTATGGTCACCAATTCTGTTGTGAGTGGGAAATCCCTCTACGGACTAGCACTTAGGGTTTTATCATGCATGCAGAAAACACCTAAAGATTTCTACTTTCTACCGTCATCCCGGACCTAATCCCCATTATTCTTAAGCAAATACGTGGTTAAGAAGATCAAGTGAGTATACCTTATTTCGAGCGTTTGATATCGATCCTTCTTCACTCTTGGTCGCTCTTTGACTACAGCTCTCCTCCCAAGGCTAACCTACATTCACACAAGACAAACAAAGAACTCCACATGCATTTGATCTACAGATTAATGGGTTAGATATTTAATCAACATGTACACAATAAACCATGAAAACCTCATATGGTGGGATGGGAAAAGTACTTATTTATTATTAACTTCAATAAATCAACTTATAATGATGAAGTCGGTCATTGCTCCACGAACCTGGTCCAGGGCTCCTCTTCAACTGTCCTCCAACTTCTTTTCTCTATACCTCTCTTTGCACAAGGATGGCTAAAGGTTGGGACAAAGGGAATGCTCAATCGGGTATAGTTTCTTTACTATGATTCTCCTCTTCCAAATGGGACCCCTAACCCTTCTTTTATAGGCTAGAATAAGCTAGGTATTTGGTCAAATTTCCTGCCATGCATGGCTGAAAGGTTTAGTTAACTTATCCAAAGTTGGGTGTTCCATCAACAACTTTCATTTTTTCGTGCTTTTGTAGGTACACGCGGGTTGTCTTGGGTCAGCTAGCATGTACACGCATTCAGTAATGTAGCAGGGCACGTGGGCCTTTATAAAAGGGGTTTTTAAGAACAGTTGTTCAACAGTGTTTTGGCAAAGAAGGAATCTGAGATGGCCTGATGCCAGGTAAGCATGTCTGGTGCAAATTAGGGTTATAACATAGCCTCCTTCCAGTTGCAACTGGAAAACAAAGGAAGTTGGTGCTTCCAATGAATGTAATTCTTCAAGACATATCAGAAAAATCATTCTATGGTTTTCTCTCAATTTGGGTTTCCACGTAAAACACTGGTGTATTGTGTATGTGTGTGATTGTTCATTTCTTATTGCTCATTATTGGATTATAATTCTACATTGATATAACACTTGGATTATTTTAAGAAAAAGGATTATAATTACGCTAATACTGATTCACCCCCCCTCTCAGTAATCCAACAGAAACCTGAGTAAGTGAGTAAAGTATCTTTATTAAAAAGTAACAAGGAGGTTTGGTTAGTGGTTAGTCATGGAAACATCACAATAACTCAAAAAAGAAGAAAGTGAGTTGAGCCTAGAGATGTCTTTCTGTTCTTTCTCAATGGTACCATCCACTACACACTAAATTGCTTGATTATATCATATATTTAGATAGGCCACGTCCGCTTAAGTACCCCTTACATCAGGACAATCACTAAGTTATATAACGGAAAGTCATCCTCTAACATAAATACCATCCCAATTGAAAAAAAAAAAAAAAAATTGTTTTTGGAGCTATCCCCCCATCTTCTTGAACAAAGCAATCTTATACTAAAATCTTAAAATATGGAGGGCCAGTCTTTGAGGGTGTAAGAGGCTAACCTGCCAGGATACTGAACAGGTCTGTTGGCAGTGGGTACCAGCCTATGATAAGACTAGGCAAACCCGTCGGAGTACTGAATAGGATTGCTGGCAGTGGGGCATTCTACTTAGTGAGGATGGTAATCTGACAAAAAATAAATACTAAATTTAAACTTGTCCTGATGTATGACATTACTTGTAGACAAATCTGACATGAAGTATGTATGGTTAATTTAAGGTTAATGAACTCTAAATTTTCTATTGGGAACTAACTTTGAGACTATCTTGAAACTATTTTGCCTACCTCTTCTTATCTATATGTAGGATGTTCTATCCTATAGGTGGGGCCATCTTCTAACCGTCTCGTCAGACCAATCTGTGAAATTTATCTCTACACTTAACAAGTTGTAAATCTTCAACTATTGGGAGAAATGACTGGTTTCCTATATTTTTTATTATGAGGTGTCACAATACTTAGGTGTGGGGGAGGGGTTCATGAGTTGACAAATGATCATTGCCAGGAGAAGTAAATCTTTGTAAAAATTTGTGTATTGTTTTCATGATACAGGTTATTACATCAGCAGTCATTTTATTTTTTTTCTAATCCCTGGTGTGCTATAAATTGTTGTACATATCCTTAACAGACCACTTTATTGGTTTATTTTCGTTACAGGCTGTTCATTATAGGATTGAAATTACATGTTCTATGCAAGTGGATTGAGTAAGCATGGTGGAAAAATCAATAATAATGGAACACTCTACCTCTGCTCCTCATCACTATGAATGTCAAAATCATTTTAAGACTACAGGTTATCCATTACAGAAGATAAAAATGCATTTAGCACAGAGGTACCATATGGAGTGTCGTATGAAGTGTTGTATGAGGTGTCGTATGAAGTGTCGTATGAAGTGTTGTATGAGGTGTCGTATGAAGTGTCGTATGAAGTGTCGAACGAAGTGCCATATGAAAATATACACCAGTAACTGTCCACAATTTCAGGTAACCAGGAATCAATGGCATTTAATTGAATTAGTTTATGGCAATCTAGATTGAAGATGCAAACCTTAGACATTTTCATGATCAAATTTCCAAGTAGAAAGACTTGGACATTGATCTAACTTCGATCATTATGATTGCCCCTAAAAACAAGCCTTCAAATTCGAATTCGCTCACACATGGAAACTCATGCGTGCATGTGTGAAACTAATTCCACCCTAGGCACACTCAAAAAATGGAATTGTTTTATCCCATTATTCCTCACACTCACCTCTGCCCATTTGCATTCGCCCCTGTTTTAAAACGTGCTCAACCTATGATCATTTTGTTACTCTGTTCAATTGCACTCGGCCCCTATTTAAATTGTGCCCATCCTTAGCTCGATCGCACCCTTTCTCTGTGAATTTCACCTTCTGACCATTCCTTCACATCATCACAATGCCCAAAAGGTATGATCCCTCTTCCTATGCAGACCTCTTCGCCATCCCTGAGTTTGCACAGTGCAGGGAAGTATTTTTGCGTGCAGGATGGGGGTCATTTTTGTCTCATTTGCAAGACCACGACGATGGCATCTCAATGAAATTTTCCCTCAATTTTGATGGGAATACATCATGAGTGGGGTCTCTCACCTTTGGAGTCTCATAGGAATCCATAGTTGTAGCCACGAAGCTTCCAAGAGTGGGAGATAGATAGTTTAAAAACCACCAGTTGTTGCGATCAAGCTATACCAGGGTTTTTAAACCAGAATTTCAGAACATCTCTGGAGCTAAAGGATACTCCAAGGAGTGGATAAAAGAGGAGCTAATCAACCCTCTCATAGTCATCACCAGGTTGATCACATGTGAAGGTAGATATTCCACCTTTAAAGCATGTCATTTCCGATTGTTAGCCCACTTTCATTTCAACAAACCATTGAATTTCCCCTTCTACTTTTTAAAGAGCTTGGAGAAGATGTCCTCTCAAGTGAGGAAGAATGTAACCAACCCCCACAATAGCCTCTTTCACCATGGCCTTATCAAACTCCTTGTTTTAGCTGAATTGGAGAAACGGGGGTAAACTTGGGATGAATTCATTTATCAATTTGCAAATCCTCACTTGACAATCAAGACTAGTAGAAAGACATCGGATCTAAGGACCATTTCTCCATCCAAAACCCACTCTCCAAGGACTCCAAACCCTCTTGCATAGGCCATTTCTGTACCGGAACAAAAATCCAAGAAGCTTGTTGATATCCCTGCAACCTCATCGGGTAAAAAGACCAAGAAGCCTATTGTTAATATCCATATGCCTTCAATATCCCTTGATCCTACACCCAAGAAGCTACAAGAAGTAATTCAACAAGACTTTCCTACAGTTCCCACAAATAGGAGAGGAGCTAATCGATTTAATAGAGGACACTTTCAAAAGAGTACTCAGAGAACAAGAGGAAAACCTTATGCAAAACCCCTGACTACTTCAGACCCTATCCAAGTGTCCTTCGATCTCTAGAGTCCTCACAAAAGACTTAGGGAAGTGTCCATAGATGAATTGAAGCCTCAAAGAAAGACAAAATCTGAACCTACTTCTCCTCATCAACCCCCTATTACTCCTACCTCACATATGCCTACCCCATATCGTAAGACCGATAAACATTCTACATCTTTCAAAGGATCTAAGCCCTCCTCCGAGATATCTAATCTTGATCCAGCCATGGAGAAATTTCAACAAAAGAATTTTAAGTTGTTGCAACAATTGGAAGATAGGAAGACTACGGACATGCATCTTCACCATGATAATGCAATCCTCCAAACAAAGGTGAATTCCCTTCAAAGGTTGGTTGACGAGATGGCCAAAGTCAACCGCAACCTCAGGTCACAATTGAAGCAACACAAGAGGCATAAGACAAAATCTTCACGACAATAAGGAGAAGCTTCTAAAGCTGATCCTCCTCAACAAGCTTAGTCATGAGGGGTAATTCCTTTTTGTTTGCAGTGGGACCTGAAAAATCTTAGGTGTGGGGGTAATGTTGGGCCCATGATATGGTTAATTTAATAATGATAATTAGATCCTTTTTGGCCAAATGTGTATGTGCATTTTCCTGTTTTGAAGAGTTTTGAAGATTTTTTGTGTTAAATTGCCATGGTTCATACCAGGTATGTATGATTCATGTTTTATGATGGTTTTGAGTATAATTCATCATGTTTTAATGATTTCAAGAAAATTTCGCGTTTTGTGTGTCACAAAGAAAAACTGCAGACTGTTTTTGCATCTGGCACTTCGTCCGGTACTCCATCCAGCACTTCGTCCGATACTCCATCCGGCACTCCATACTGCACTAAAACCATGGGTGATTTGGCAGTTATCATATCAGTGGCCAACGATGGGCGAATCAGAGACATGGGTTTTCTTTGTGCTCGTGGCCTCCAGCTATTGAGCCTCTAACAACTCAAATTGGGTTGTTCTGCTGGGCGATTATTGGCTCACCTTGTTTCTAGAAGTCACCGGCGGTTAAGATGCATTGAATATGATTTGATGTTTTTAGAGGAGGTCGACCCTTCCAGTGTTCGACCTCTCATCTTGTAAAAATTATAAATACCACATCGGTGGTCAGACAGATAGAGAGGAGATCACAAGAATAGTTAGCTTTGTTTTGCCAATTCCAGACATATTTTGCTAAAACTGTGTAAACCTGCATTTTTTATTTTAATGTTGAAATTGTGTTAACTGAGCTTGTGATTCATCCTTGAAGAGTAGCCACGACCTGTTGTGGGGCCCACCAACAGTCTGGGTGAATACTTAGTTAGTTTGCTTTTGAATTTGAGTAGTGTAATCGTCATTTTGTTTATTTCATGTACATGATCTTTTATTGTGTTTATTTACTGTATAAATTGTTGTTCATAATTTAATTAGTTTAGTTCAGTTTTGCAGGTTATTATGGAGGCTAGTGTTAATATGCAATGATCTATTAGTTGATAGGAAATGAACTTGCAAGTTCTTAACTACTAACCCTGTGTATAATTAGATGATAGCTAGATTTTTTTATGCTGAAATATAGTTTAAAAACAAAGTAGTTAGTTTATGGTTTCTTCGGCAAGCTTCGGTGGATAGATAGTTGTCAATTTTAGTTTTCATTTCTAGTTTGTTTATCTAATTGCTATTTAGTTTTCTTATCTAGTTGTTATATAGTTTGCTTATTTCTTTTCTTGTCATATGTTGAAATAGAAATAGAATTTGATTTATGATTTATGAGCATTTCCTCTTTTGGAATTTGAATTGTTAAAATAGAATTAGTCTAGTTTACTTTATGCAATTTCCTTTTCTAGATCTAGATTGCAATTTTAATTCAAAGCTTGATTATTTAGTTTAGTTCAGTCATGAATCTAAGTAGTATGAATTTACTTAATTAGCATAGAATGCAATTGAATTAAATAGAATAGTGTTTTTATACTGTTGGTGATTAATGCATGATTGAATAATTACATGGATATGCAGGATAGTTGATGTTGCTTCTATGATGGCTAAGTTCTCATTGGATTGTCTAATTCACACTTTTCACTTTGTTATCGAATTCAATATTGAGTTTATACCTCTTGAGTTATCATTAGTTGTTAAAAGCCATCGTGATATTATAAGACACCGAAGACAGCCACATAAACATCAACACTATATTTGAGTTTCCTTGCTCTTGTAGATTAGATAGTCTTCTTGCTTTGGTAGATTAAAGAATAATTCACTTATCATAGATTAAAGAGTAGTTGTTAATTACTTTTATTGTCATAATGCTTTGAATTTAGTAGATTAAGATTTCCTTTTGTAAATTAGAAGTAATTGTGAAGTTTGATTTAAGAATAGAGTTCACTTGCTTATTAGTTTGATTAGTTGCTTATTGAGTAATTTTGATTAGTTTACTTGTTGTAGAAGTTATCATAGGTTAGTTAGTTGATTGCTTGCTTGTTACTTGCTTTGATAGGGTAGTTGCTTGCTTGTTTATTTTCTTTAATAGGGTAGTTGCTTGCTTGTTTATTTGTTTTAATAGGATAGTTCCTTATCGAATTTGAGTAGGTTAATTAAAGTAGTTTGTTGTTGTTATTGTTTATTATGTAGATTGAATATATAGTTTGCTTTTGCTTATTTGTAATGATTAAGTTAATTTTATTTAAGTAGGGTTTTCATTTTCTTTCTTAGGAATATCCATCAATCCTTTGTTCAAGAGTTACCTAGGATAAATAGTTTAAGTTTCTTAGTAGGGTTTGATCATTAGTAGCCTTTGATTCAGTAGATTAGCCCTTAGATAGCCCATTTCCGTAGTTAGACTATACTACCTCTAGACTTTTTGCATTGGCACATATAGTGCTACAACTCTAAGTTTACTTACCTCAGGTTGACAATTTAATTGAGGGTTTTTAGTGTTTTTTAGTGCATATAGAACACCCATCACCACCATTATAGGCAGTAGTAGTTCGACTCCTAGTAGCGTAGTGTGGCAATAGGCTCTTATATATTTGATCACTTTTGATGTAACAGGGGTGAGTTGGCGGAAAGTATAGTCATTTTGATCCTTATTGTAATATTCTCTAAATTTGAACGAAATACAAATGCAAAAGTCTTGAACTTTTTATGAAAAATATTCTAATGGTGGTGGTCTGAAGTCTATACTCTTATCTTTGTATGTACTTCTTGTGTCCTTACTTTCATCTTCATTTTATTTTGTTTAAATTGAATAATTAAAGGGTCTATAATTCATCTAATGGTGCTTTAGACTCAAGTGATTTAAACTATGTTTCTCTTCTTAACTAGGTTAGAATTCATCTTTCATGTTGCTTTGATTATGTTATATGTTTCTTTTCCTCTTCCACCCTACACAACCAAACTCAAAACTGAAATTTCATCGCCTAATTTAGCCTTTGTTCCTCTGGGAATTTCTACCTACCAGTCATTGTTTTCATTCATTTTCAAGGATTGACTCCATACTCCAAAAGATCCCTCTCCTCCTTGCCAACAAAACTCTATAAAATCCCTTCAAAACATTAAAACCTAGCCATTGACCTACCAAAAAAATCTATCTATTAGAGACTAAGTGACAAGAGAGATCCCTCTCTGAATTGAGTAGGCTAGTATTTAGTTCCAAAGTGGTTTTTGGTTTCCTTTGTATATTGTTTCTTCAACCCAACAATTTACTCAGTGTCAACATTTTGGTGTCATTGTCGAGGACGAGATTGAAATTTTTCCCTGGGAGAGAATGACTAAAGATTCAGATTTGATTCCTGAGGGTAACAAAGAATCAAACATTCTTTATTGGTTGAAAATAATTTACCATGGTGACTTCATTTTATAAGATCGGTAGCAAGAAAGTAACTCTAATAAGAAATCATGGCTCCCAAAAAGATCTACACTAGAAGAAACCCTGATCTAGAACCTATAGCATATGTGTATGATCCTGAGAAACTCTTACATAAAAGAAAAGAAAGGGTAATTGACTCATTTTCTTTCCTAGACATAAATCTATCATTACCCAAGGACTGAGTGAAAAGCATTGATGATCTTGATTTTGACATAAAATTTGAACAAACTTTGTTCAGATGTAAATCAGAATCCAACTTGAATGAAATTATGTTTGATGATAAGAAATTTCAATCTCTGATTCCTATTGTCCCAATTCAAATTGCTGTAATTCCCAATCAGACTGTTCAGCCAACCCAAAATCCTCCTAAATCCATGGCAGCCAGATTTTCTCCTCTTGCCTTGCCTGCCCAATTACATTATTTACCTCAGAATTATGCCCAAAGAATTAAATCATATGATGCTGAATAAAATGCTTCAGCCTTAAAACACTTAGATTGGTTTAACGATTTTGTTGACCTAGAGGAGGTAGATCATGAGGATGTAAAAGTAAGGTTGTTTGCACAAAGTCTTTCAAGTGAAGTTAGAAAATGGTTCAAATCTCTTCTAACAGCAAGCATCCTTGATTTTGCAACCTTTGAAACAATATTCCTTGCAAGATGGGGAGACAAGAAAAACCCTCTTCAATTGTTGACTCCGTATAACAACATAAAAAGATCACCCAGTGAGATAGTACAATCATTTTCAACCAAGTTCATGAGGGTCTATAATTCAATCCCAACTGAAGTTAAACCCCTTCCTAGAGCTTCCCAACTTCATTATGATGATTCTTTTGACAGTGATTTTTCCTTGTTGTTGAGAGAAATGAGATCTAATACACTAGATGACATGATGAATGATGTTATTGAAGTAGAGGTGAATTTGATGGCATCAGGAAAGATCAAATATAATTCTGAAGCTGATATGAAAAAGCTTCAAGGAGAGGCTCAACCTTCAACTTCTCATTCAGCAGATGAAAATTTTGGCTTAATGATGAAAACTATGGAAAGGTTCATGGAAAATTTGTCCTTGGAGAACGAGCCTACCACCATAGACCAAGTTGATTTTCAACCCAAAAATCAAAATTTTAGAAGAGCACCAGGCCCACAGATCAAACAAACATACTAAAGAAATCAAGGTGATCAGCAAATAAAACCACCCTTCAAGAATAAATATATGAATGAAATTTTTTATGAATCCCTTAAAGACAACATTCATTAATGATGTGATGATACTGAAACAAATGTGTTCTTAACCAAAGAAGAACATGATCAATTTATGGATGCAAATGATAAGTTTTTGCATGAAAATGATAATTTGATGTCATGGAATCAGATGAGTACAGAAAAGGATACCAAAGTTCCATAATGCAGTTTCAAAAACAGTATAACCTAAGTAAAAAATTGTCTGCAATTCCCCAGAAAGGGAATCAAAACAAGGACCCTCAAACAAGTGCATCCTCCTCAAATAAGCCTAAAAAGTACAGCCATGTAAAATATGTGCACAGGAAAGGAAAACAACAGGAAGAGCCCCCAAAGAAGGTCCCTAAGATGCAAAGGAATTTAATCATCAAAGAGGTAGAGAAAATTCAGTCTCCTTTTAATTTTGAAAATGAGATGGCAAAGATTAAAATTCATGTACCTTTCAATGAGTTAATCAAGAATGTTGAGTATAGAAGTCAAATCATTAAGATGTTGAAAATGGAAGAAGATTTTGATACTTTGAATGTGCAATATGATCACCCTACTATCTTGTTTGGTCCACGTGTGGAAGAATGTGGTGACGATGGTGATGTTCCTCCATTTTATATCAGTCTTAAGATTCATGACATGACCTTGCACAATGCAATGCTAGATTTAGGAGCATCACATAATTTAATGCCTAAAGTAGTCATGGATGAACTAGGCCTAGACATCACTAGACCTTATAAAGATTTGTTTTCTTTTGACTCAACAAAAGTAAAGTGTTTAGGCTTGATCAAATATCTATGTGTGTCTTTATCTCAAATCCCATCAAATAATTTGGTCATGGATGTAGTAGTTTCTAATATTCCTTCGAAGTTTAGCATGTTGTTGTCAAGATATTGGGCTGCAAAATTGAAAGGTACTCTATAAATGGACATGTCATCGGAAACTATACTAGTTTTTGGCCAAGAAAGAAGACTGTACAGGGAAGTATTGTTGAAGTACATGGTGAGTAACAAAAAAAAGACAAATAATCATCCCATTTATTCTATTGATACTGAAGTAGGTTCTTCCATTTTCTATAATGACTTTTGCTTTGAAGAAGAAATTCCAAAGGTTCTTGATCTTCCTATGAAAGATGAAGTGGGAAAATAGTCAAGACAAATTTCAGATCAGCGAGGCAATGAAGGGGATGAATTATGGAATATGAATTTTGATGGAGCTGCTAGCAAAGAGGGAGCTGGAGTAGGTGTTTGGATTATTCCTCCCAAAGCAGGTTCAAAACTTTGTTCTTGTAAATTTGTTTTTGACTGCACAAATAACATGGCTGAATATGAGGCATTGATTTTGGGATTGAAGACTTTGAAAGAATTGGGTGCAAAGAGAATATCTATACATGAGGATTCTGAGCTTGTCATAAATCAGGTAAAGAGCATCTATCAATCAAAGCATCCTATGTTAAGGGAATATAGGAATACAGTTCTTGATCTTCTTGAAAAAAATTTATAATATAACCGCTCGGTGATTCCAAGAGGGAAAAATCTAATTGCTAATGCACTAGCCACTTCAGCCTCTATTTTCAAGATTCATAGTTTTCCTAACAGAAACTATGAAATTGAATTCAAGAACAGGCTAGAACTACCTGACAACATTAAGTATTGGCATATTTTTTAGGATGACAAGAAGGTAGAAAGATTCCTTCAAATGACTAATGAATTTGTCAATTCAAATATTGATGATGAGAATTGTTGTGAACAGGAAGATGATGTAGTTGTGTTCACAAATGATTATGGTTTTCAAAATCAGATTTTTTATAGAGATATAGTGCAGCTCAAAAATAACAGCATTCCCAAGGGTTTGGTTCCATTGGAAAATCTTTTTGACAATAACGATGCAGCTAGAAATCCTAAAATTACTACAAATGATGAGGACATAGAAGATTGCAACATTGGGACTCTGGAAAATCCCAAAATCATCAAACTTTCCAAAAAACTCAATCCATAAATCAAGCAAAGATATATCATCCTAATGAAGGATTTCCCAGATGTCTTTTCCTGGAGCTATGAGGATTCGAAGGTTTATGATACTAAGGTGATTCAACATGTAATTTCAATAAAGGATGATCACAAACCTTTCAAATAGAAATTGAGAAGGATTAATCCTATATTATTGCCATTGATTGAGAAAGAGGTAAGAAAGTTGTTTGATGCCAAAATCATAGTGTCTTTAATATTTTCTAAATGGGTAGCTAAACTACTGCCTGTCAGAAATAAAAGTGGTGAGATCAGGTTGTATGTAGACTTTTGAAATCTGAATAGGGTGTCTCACAAAGACAATTGTTGATTTCCCAATATGAATTACACTCTGCAGAAAGTGGTTGGATCACAGAAAATATCAATGCTTGATAGTTTTTCTAGATACAACCAAATCATGGTGCATCCTGATGATCAAGATAAAACAACCTTTACAACACCTTGGTGCACATTCATGTATGCCAAAATGCCTTTTGGGATTATGAATGTAGGAGCAACCTTCCAAAGGGCCATGGAAATAGCTTTTGATGATGAGAAAGATAAGTTTATTATCGTTTATTTAGATGATATTATTGTGTTTTCAGATTATGATGATGAACATCTAAGACATTTGAGAAGGGTCTTTCAGAAATGTAGGAAGTTTGGCATCTCATTAAATCCCAAAAATTCCAATTTTGGAATGAAAGAAGGAAAATTACTTGGTCATATCATTTCAAAAGAAGGAATAAAGATAGATCCCAACAAAGTGGAAGAAGTTCTGAATATTGGCACACCCAGAAGCAAAAATGAGGTATAGTATTTTCTTAGAAGAGTAAATTTTTTGAGAAGGTTTATCCCTAACCTTGCTGAAATCATAAAATATATTACTAACATGCTCAAAAAAGGCAATGAGATAAAGTGGACTCCAAAAGCCAGGAAATATTTTGAGGATATAAAAGTAGCATTGACCAAGGCACCAGTATTGGCCAGTCCAGATTTTGCAAAAGATTTTATCTTGTTCTCTTTTGCTTCAGAACACATTATTGCTAGTGTTTTTTTGCAAAAAGATGAACAAAATTTTGAAAGGTCCATAGCCTATTACAATAGAACTTTGAGAGACTCTCCATTGAAGTATGACATAATGGAGAAACAATCATGTGCATTTGTAAAATCCCTCAAGGAATTCAGAATTTATATCTTACATTCTCATGTTGTTTCTTGTGTGCCCAACAATTCTATGAAAGACATTTTAACTCAGCCTGATCCTAAAGGTAGAAGGGGAAAATGGATAGTTGTCTTGTTGGAGTATGACCTCGATATTAAACCTACAAAGTTGATTAAAGGTCAGGGACTTGCAAAATTGATGACATAGTCCAATTATGATGTCTTGGGGATTAATTTCATTGTTGACATGTCAGAAAATTCATAAGAAGAGGCAGTCCCACAGGTATCTCATAAATTTATTGAATCTCCATGGCATGTTGATATTATTTATGTGTTGAGAAATTTACAAGATCCTCCTGAAATAAGCAAAACAAAGGCTATGGTTTTTAAATTGAAACCAAAAAAGTTTTGCATTCTAGATCGTTCTCTGTATTGGAAAGATCCAGGTGGAATTCTACTAAGTTGTTTGTTGGAAGGAGAAGTGAAACAAGCTATCAAAGAGTTTCATAAAGGTGATTGTGGAGGGAATCATAACTAGAAAACCACTATGCATAAAATATTGAGAGCAAGGTTTTGTTGGCCTAGCATTTTTTCTGATGTGTACAAGGAGGTCTCAAGCAGTCATGAATGCCAAAAATTTTATGGAAAAAGGAAGTTGCATCCCTTGCCTTTAAAATCTATTTATGTTGAAGCACCGTTTAGGAAATGGGGCCTTGATTTTATAGGAGATATCCACCCACCATATTCATCTCAACATAGGTGGATACTGATAGCCACATACTACTTCACCAAATGGATTGAAGTAGTTCCAACAAGGCAAGCTACTGATGATGTTATCATTCAATTTCTAGAAAGCAATATTATGTCTAGGTTTGGTTGTCCAGTCAAAATCATTACTGATAATGCATTGAAGTCCAAGAGAATGGAGAAATTTTGCAGTGACTTCAACATAACCCTTGGTCATTCCAAAGCTTATTACGCACGGGGTAATGGGTTGGTTGAGTCATCCAACAAGATCTTGACAAGAATTATTAAGAAGTTTCTACAAGAAAATAAAAAGGCTTGGCACAAGAAACTTCTTTATGCATTTTGGGCTAATAGGATCACCACCAAGAGGTCTATTGCCACATCACCTTTT
>ML822993.1:54158-70304 GCA_009831015.1 Picea engelmannii
GGGCCAAGTGATATGAGAGAATCCCAACACAAACCTGCAGTAGAAATTGGCAAGACCTAAAAAGCTACGGAGCTCTGTTAGGGTGGTTGGGGCTGGCCAATCCCGAATGACCTTGATCTTTACTGGATCCACATGCACCCCCCGCTCATCAATAATGTATCCCAGATACTGAACCTGGGTTATGCCAAAAGTGCATTTCTCCAAATTGGCACACAAATTGTGTTACCGTAGTGTTTGGAGGACCTGTCGGATGTGGTGGAGGTGCTCTTACCAAGTCTGGCTGAAGATCAGAATGTCATCCAAGTACACCACTACAAATGAGTTGGTGAATGGTCGCAGGATGTCGTCCATTAGCCTCATGAATGTTGCAAGGGCATTCGTCAACCCTAAAGGCATGACCAACCATTCGAAATGGCCCTCCTTGGATTTGAATGTAGTATTCCACACATCAGAGGGTTCAATTGGTACCTGGTGATACCCAGACTTCAAGTCGATCTTGCTAAAATATTTTTCCCCCTTCAGTTGGTCCAGAAGGTCATCAATCTGTGGGATCGGGTACCTATTCTGGATAGTGATCTTGTTCAGTGCCCGATAGTCAATGCAGAGTCTCCAAGTCCCATCCTTCTTTGGCACCAATATGATCGGGCTCCCACAGGGTGATGAACTCAGTCAAATGTGACCTTTCTGCAACAACTCCTGAATCTGCCTCTTGATTTTTTCATTCTCCAGGATAGAGCGCTGGTAGATGGGTCCATTCGGTAGCGACACACCTGGGGTCAGATCGATGGGGTGCTTGACCTGGCAGTGCAGAGGCACCCCTATGGGGGAGGTGAAGATGTCCTCGTACTTCTCCATGACCTTATCCATCTTTTGTTTTTATGCATCGGGGCCCTGTCTGGAGGTCATGGCCACAGTCTTCCTCTTTCCCTGAGGGCATATCATCAGGAAAACAAATTTCCTAGTTTTTGAAATGAGCTTACTGCATTGTTTTGCAGTAACCAAAGAGATGGTGGTAGGCGGTGCTATCTATGGTATCTTGTACAACTTATTGCCCAAAGTGATAATAATAGCACGAGGCCTGGACTCATACACAACATGTCGCTTCCACAAGTACGGTTGGCCTAATAATACATCATAAACATCAAGAGGAGAAATGTCACATAATACCTCATCCGTGAAGGGCTTGATGCTGTAGGGAAGGCAACATTGTTGACTGACGCAGAGGTCCCGTCGTTGGTGCAACCACCCGATGGTGTATGGTTGTGGGTGTGTTGTGGTCAGCAAGCCCAGTCGTTTCATGACCTCTACCAAGATGAGGTTCTTCTGTCTCCCTGTCGACAATGAACTCCAACGGGGAACCCTTTACCCACATTTTGGAATGGAAGAGACACTCTGCCTCCTCTGGATCTTCTGGTTCCTCCTTCTGGATCTTCGTGGTGGCAATGGTGGTGTTGGGCTCCACATCGATAATTTGCTTCCCCCTGTCATTCCCCTTGTCAGGTTCTGATTCAGAGTCAGAGCATGCATCCGATTCAGAAGCCTTCAACTTGGCTACCAGTGATTGCTTGGCCCAACACTCACTTGTGTTGTGAGTGGAGCTCTTATGGAACTCACACCACTTCCCCATGTCCTTTTTTGGCTTCGTGGTGTTGTTCTTATCTTGTGGCTTTGGCAGGTTGTCCTGGGCTGCCCCACCTTGGCTTGGTTCTTTGTTCTGCAGTTTGGGAGTACCTTTCCCTTGCATCTGATTTGCAGACCCAAAGTCTCGCTTCTTCTGTTTGAACTTCTGCTCAATCTTGGCAGCATATCGGTATGCCACACCAAGCGAGGAGATGTTGAGGAACTCCATTTCCTCTTGAATGTATCTGTGCAGACAACTGTGGTACTTTAACACCGAATGTTTCTCTGAATCTTTGATACCCAACTTTGTTCATAGGGTATGAAACAAATTCGTCATCTCATGCACATCTTGGTCCCTTTGCTACCGCAACATAGTCCATTGTATGTATTTGTCCTCATAGCTCCCCACGGGATAATATTGTTCCTTGATGGCATCTCAGAAAGAATTCCAAGTGGGGGCGGCTGAGAACAAAGAGGGTTCTCCCTCGCCCTCTCGATCCGAGTAGGTTTCCCACCAGTCCTTGACATGGGGGGCGGCTTTGAGGAGTGCGAAAATAATCTTTTCTCAGTCGAAAAAGTCATGAACCAAGAAATATCTTTCTAATAGATTCAACCATCTATCTACAGTATCTGCATCTATTTGGCTATCAAATATGGGAATGTCAAAGTTTACTTGTACCTTAAAAGGAGTGGCGCCTCCAGAGTGGCTTTTGGATGTCGATGCGCCGCCAGTCGGAATCCGTTGAAGAATCTGGGCAAAGTTGTCCATCATCGCATTCCTTTGTTTCTTGAGGGCCTACTCGAGCAACATTTTGATAGGATCTCCTACTCCCTCATCTTTCTTTTCTTCCCCCATGGGTGGTCGTCAGGGTTTGCGAGGCTGATCTTGTAAAGGTTCAACCAGATCGAGCCCCAACTCCTTATACCCCGATCTCGTTGGGGACATGCAAAGAAGGATCGATAATGAGAAGACCGCTCTGATACCACTGATCCAGATTTATGTAGGAACACAATGAAATATAGAAATACGCATAAACACAGAGATGCAACGGAAATAAGACTTCATTTCATTAATAACAAGTGACTGAAATATGCTTACAGACAGAATGGAAATAAACTAGCTAGGGCACTGGTAGCTTATCTCTGAGAAGAGATGTGGTGGCTACTGGCCTATGAACCGTGTTACAATGAGGATCGAAGGCCTATTATTATTAAGAAACAATGGAAAACCCTAAACATCCAAAGACCTAACCCTAGGAGAAGAAACGCCAAGACTATGGGCCCCGTTTGGGTAAGTTGGTACATCAACTTCCCGGGGACGTAACTTTTGCATATGATCTTCGTTTGACACGTTCTATACCTCGTTAGAAAGATCTATCCGAGGAATACAACTTTTGGGTGAGAAACATCAATTTAAGAAACATGTTGCTCCCCGTTTTCCCAAAAAAATGTCGTTTAAGGCCTCAAAACGGCTCCGAAAGTTCAGGGCCTGAAAAACTGCTAAAAATAGTAAACTGTGTGGAAACTGAAAAACTGAAAGAAGCAATGGTGGGGGTCCAAGTGGAATAGGCGGGTGGACACCAATACCCACCTAGATCAATTTCTAATCAAGAACATCATTGAACCTGTTATCCGGTGAGCTCGTCCTCGTCCTCGTGCTTTCGCCATCCTGCTGGAAGCACATAAGCCTGCGTGCACGTTTGGCATTGCCACTTAGGAAGAATTCTGGAATGAGCCGCAAACAACATGTCGAGTCGTTGATCGATTCGGGTGAGCCGTAAGACCTAGTCATCCAACAGACTCCTCAGGTCGAAGATGAGAGTGGGGTATCTTGAGTCGGTGAAGAGTTGTTGGTCATGCCAGTGGTTGTCGACGGAGGCTAGAGGAATGGGCGTTGTTGCTCCCTCACTTGCATGTGCTGGTTGGTTGGAAAGCTGGGTCACCGCCTCCATAGGTGCACCAGGGGGTGAGTCTCTGGTTCCCTGTGTGTCGGACAGGGTCTTTTCTTCTACATAGCAGGTGGTAAAATTCTCCGCTGGGCTATTGGCTCTGGAACCAAGTAGTTTGCCCGAAGGCGGAAGTTTGTCGTCTGAGCCAAAATTGGTGGGTGGATTCCAATTGTCTAGGACTGTGAATAGAGGGAGATTGGGATAGCTTTGCATGGCATCTTCCAAGGTAATTTCTTCCACGTATGCCATTGGAGGCATTCGTGGTTTCTTACGCCTTCGGAGGGACGCCATGTCTAACGCCTGCTCAAATTTCTTTTGTCTCTGGTAGCGAGATTCGGTTGTGTACCAAGTGGCACCCCTGCGCGGCTTACCTCATGCTCTGGGCATGGTGAAGACCCTGGAGATGACCAGTGTTCCTTGCGAGTGGAAGGCTCTGCTCCAGAGCTTCAAAGGGTCCCCAAATTGCTGCTCTGGTGAAATGAACTATGCAGTCAACGCTGTGATGTGCGAATGTCACTCCATTCCATCAAGGCGGGTGATAAGAAGGAGGGAAACCATGACCGCCATATCCATTAAGGCTTGCTGCTGAGTGCGCTGGTGCACTGTACCAATCACTTGCGCGAAGGGGCTCATCACTTAGATGTGGCTGCGCGGATTCATATTTGGTTAATGACTGAGGGTATGGTCGTCGGTGGATGCGTTAATGCTGCATCTCGGCGTTGTCCCATGTGTCTACGGTTTGCGACGTGGCACCCCATCCGGGGGCTTAATAAAATATATTATTTTATATTTTAAAAATTAATATTATAGATGCTTAATTAATTTCAAATAAATTATTTTTATTTATTAATTTAAAAAAGAAAAGAATTATTATTTTATAATATATTGAATTCTATAAATTATATCAAAAATTAAAACATAACCGTTTATTTTTGTTAAAATATAATGAATATATGTATTTAAGAGAATTTAAAATATTGACTAATAAAAGAAATGTGTTATATAATAAATTAAAAATTAGTGTTAGAATATAATGAATATATGTGTTTAAGAGAATTTAAAATATTGATTAATAAAAGAAATGTGTTACATAGTAAATTAAAAATTAGTGGAAATCACCATATTATATTAAAAAGATAAATAAGATAATAATATTATAATTTTTTTTTTTTAAATCTAAATTTTTCTTTAGGGAATATATTTTTTTGTAAAAACAACTTTTTTAAAATTTAATAAATAAAATTATTTTAAAATAAAATAAAACTTAAAAAATAATTCTAAAATAAATCTTAGTTTTTATTTTTTTTAAATGTTACTTAATGGTTTAGTTATAAATAAATGTTAATTTAAATTTTTTTGAAAATGTTACATATATTATATTTTACTATGAAGATAGCTTAATGGGTTAACTCTACTTGTTGAGTATTATGAATTCAAAATAATAAGTATTATAAAAGTTCCTATAAATATAAATATTGTACCTCACTCCATTTCCATTCCCATAAAATGTTATACCATAAAAATATAAAATGTAAATTTTGAATATAATTAGTATAATAATTATAAGATATATTTAAAAAATATAAAATGATATTTTATGTTAAAAATTAAACTATTAGAATATGTTTCTAATACAATTTAATTATCTAATTAGTTTAAATTAAGTGAGATAATTCAATATGATGGTGATGATTATGATGGTGATTAAAGTACACTAAGAACGAAATAACAATAATGTATTTTTAAGGTCAAGCCAAGCTAGATACCAAATTGGTGTATGAAACCCCTTGTTTATGGGACAAGGGACATAGAATATCAAATCTAAAATATAGTTATAATAATATATTAAGTTTTAAATGCCCCAGATGGGGTGACACATTGCGCAACATTGCCATCCGGCATAGCGCATAGCCAAGGTTTAAATGCGGCAGGCCGCTCCCCATCTATTCAGCATTAATGATGGGAGCAGGCCATTACAGTGGACCTCTGGGTGAGCGACTTCTGTCTTGTGTGAAAGGGCCGACACTGCAAGCATTAAATATGGTAGAGTTAAAGTGAAGCCAGGTGCATTCGTCCCACAAGAATGTGAAAGCAAAGAGGTCTAGTCGCAGTTGGCTCATCGTTGCTCTGCAACTCCCTAATGACTGTAAGCTCTGGTGTGTTTCTCTTTGCATCCTGTCCTTGGTGATTTTTTAGAGCCCTAGTGAGTTTTACACTCACTCCTCTTCCACGATGCCTCGGGAGTGAGGCAAGCCTCGTCGTGGGTCGACTTCGCACACCCATGCTGCTCATCGCCAGAGGAGACAACATATGGAAAGAGCACTCTCGCTGGCCAACTCCATTCTTCATCAAAAAACGAGGGTCGCGCATCTCGCACTCCATGCTCCTATAGTTGATTCTACAGCAGAGAAGATTGCTCACACCCAACTAGCACTGGATAATTGGTAGCCCACAGACATTAAGAAAGAAGAAAATCCCCCAACTGCACCTGAAACTCAAGCTGGAAGTAGCTTAAGGGAAAAGCTTGAAGAGGATTTCCCAACCTGCTACATAGAGGAAATACCATACATAGAAGACACCCGAACTGCTCTGGAGCCTCAGGCAAGAGACAAAACAGGGGGAAGCCTCTGTGAGGATCTCAAAACATGCTATATTGCGGAAGTGCCTTACATGACTGTGGTCTCGCAGAGGACCTGTGTAGTAATGGTGCACCACACAGACATCACATTCATGGACAAAGACGAGGCCAGCGCAGAAGCAGAGAAGGGTAACCCAGGTGAGGCAGACACAAAAGGAATGTATGCATGCTCTGGTGCCCATCCACCATTTCTCCACGCGACACACCTGGAACTAGTGTTTGAACTCCGAGGACAAATGGCAGACCAGGAGCACATATACATCCTAATGGGACAGCGTTTGGATATGCTTCTGGATGCTTACTTCAATGCCCTGGCAAATCGGAAATGCCCAACGTGCACCCAGCCATTTGTCATTCAGGAAAGAGCAGCGTGGCAGGAGGACGAGGACGACAGGTCACCGCGTATTTGAGCTTGTCTTTATTAGTCTGCTTTTTAATCTTGTTGTTCAGAGTCAAGATGATATATTGCCATCTTTCCTGGTTTCCTTCGAGGAGGACAGATGGCGAAACAATATTTTGGGTTTTTCCCTAGAAGCAACATACGTGCCCCAAATTGTGCTGGTTTCCGATAAAATGGTGGCACATTTGGTGGCAGCGGTATCGTTGTATCTCTCTGTATTTTTGTTAATATAATATAGCAGGTAACACCCCTTTTTCACTTAAAAAATATATATATATATTACGTTTAAAATATAAAATTATTATAATAATACATAAGATACAATTATAATAATTATAAAATATAAAATGTTATATTATTAAAAAAATATTATATTATCTTTAAAAGACAATTTAATTAGTTTATACCAATCGAGATAACTAAATATTATATAAGAAAAAAGTTAAAAAGATTTAAATTTTTTATTGTTTAACAAAATGCATGTGCTTATAGATTTTCAGTCCCAATTCGATTAGAAGATCTTGTTGTTTGAAATCCAATTCTAGATGGATACCTATAGTGATTTTAAGATGTATAATCCAAAAAGGCAATGACATCATTCACCTACAACCACCAAAAAGGGTTATGTCAATCAAAAAGGACTATTATGTCATGGAAGGCAAGAAACCTAAGAATATTCAAAGATGAATTCCTCACTTCATAATGTACGGTTAAGAGCTCTAAGGGAAATCAGAGAGACCTCTCAATGTTTTTCAAAGGTGAACTTCAACTAATGTGAAAACTCTACTTTAAACATACTCAACCTTCAGGGTTCAATGTAGGATCCCATTAAGCAATTGTGGGATCACCTTGAGGAACGGTGGCTGAAATTGAACATTGATGGGGAATCTAGAGGTAATCTAGGACTTCGAAGTGTAGGGTATATGCTGAGAGACTATGCATGGTTCACCAAACCTACTTATTTTGTATTCCTATATCAGGGAACAAATAAAATAATAGAAGATATGAAAGGTATTAAATGTATTGAATTAGTTGTTAAACATTTGGGAATCTAAGGATTAATTCTAGATGGTCACTAAGAAATCCTCATAAACATGACAAAAAAAAAAACTTAAGATAGGAATGAAATATTGAGAGCATGATCCTTTGGTGTAGATCAAGTATCCAATCACTCAACAAAGTTCAATTTTCGCATGTTTGTAGATCAGAAAATTTAGGAACAAACTTGCAATAAAATCATGCTATTGACTCCAAGGAGTATGGTTCAATGAACCTGGAAATAGAATGCATTTGAGAGAGTTGGTATTGGAGGACGAGACTATAAATTACATGAATGCATGTAAGAGTACACCAAATGACAAATAATGAAGTGATAATGTGGAAATATCCATGTGTTATGATGATATTTTCAAAGAAATATCTCCATGTTAAATTTAACATTATTTCCACTATCCTAAATAAAACTACCTTATTTACCTTTTCAAATAGAAAATAAAGATCAAAATATAACTTACATTAATCTTAAATGGATCGGTGATTACTATATTACTATATACTATATTTATTGATTTGAAAGATTAAATAAAATACTAAATTATATACTATAATTATATATTACTATATACTATATTTATTGATTTGATTTGAAAGATTATATAAGATACTAAATTATATACAATAGTTATATAGTTATTGATTATATGATTAATTATTTTTTTAATATTTAAATTAAAATTCATACATAAAAAATAATAAAATAATTGGATCAGCTGTTTCATTAATTTATACGTAAAATTTTCAATCAAAACTAGTCACGAGGGGTCATGAACATCTAATTGCTCACATCATTACATATCCCCATTGGTGAAGGATGATGAAATCTTACTCACCCAAAACACCTACGCCACCCAAAACACGTACGTGGGATGTACTCGTGGATGCCTCAAAACACGTGGCTTCGTGATGCCTCAAAACACGTGGATTCGTTGGGATTTTATGCTTTTGATTGTTCTTACCAGAAACCAGGCTTTCTGGATGGTCTGTTGATTAGATTTTGTGCTTCAATGACTGCTTGTGCTTTTGTAACGGCCTCAGTTTTAGCTTTTGTAAGTGCCTGATTAGTTTTATGCTTTTGATTAGATTTTATGCTTTTGTGACTGCCAAAGCTTTTGTGCTTTCGGAACGGCTTAAGATTTAGCTTGCTTTTTTGCTTTCGTAACGGCTTAATCTTTAGCTTTTGTGACTGTTTGAGCTTTTGTGCATTTGTATTGGACTTAGAAGCTTTAGCTTTTGTGACTGCCGTGAGATGGTTTGTTGATTAGATTTTGTGCTTATGTGATTGCTGGTTGATTGAGCATTCATTTTCAACGTCCGATGTTGATTAGATTTTGTTCTTATGTGACTGCCTGAACTTTTGTTACTACTGGTTGATTGAGCATTCGTTTTCGGCGTCCGATTTTGGCTGCCTGAGTTTTTGTGACTCCTTTAGAGATCGAATTCGTTATGGTGGAGGTTAATATTAGCAACCGAGGGTTGTATTTCCCGTGTTGTCTGCCATTTTTGCAGAGCTGAGAAATCTGCTGGTTACATGGATCGTTTAACATCAACTTTTCCTTTGATGTGCAACCAAAATGTAGGGAATCTTCTTTGCAGAGGGTTGAAATGTTTACGGGGATGAAGCTGACTTCTTTGCAGAGGGTTGGAACAGTTTGCGAGGCTAAAGTCCACTTCTGGCTACATCATATATGGAAGACAAATATGAGATCCATACCTGGTTGTTGCTAAGGTGAGCCAATACGTTTTATCGGATTCATAGCTTCAAACAAGTAATATCCGTTCATCTCTTATGTATATCAAAGAAACTTTTCGAATGGCATTTCCGTTTCAGGGCTCTAAATATAAGAAATGCACATATGTCAACGAAATTGGTGTATCTGCCATAATTTCAATCTCTAAAATGTGCAGTTTTGTTTCATCTCATGTTTCACCTTCTTGTTGAATGTTTCTTAGTCTGCAATTGGTTGAAAATCGCAGATCACATGTATTTAATTCGTTGATTTCTTTTTAAAACATTTCTTCTTCACGTTAATGTTTTTTTACTTTGTAATTGGTTGAAAATCCCACATCACATGTATTTCTTGTAATTCGTCCATTGTTTTCAGAAAACATTTCTTCTTCTTTTCTATATGAATACAAAGAGAAAGCATTTATTGTTTTTCCTGACTGAACAAAAATAGAAAAGATAGGCAACATGTGATAAGGAATTTGCGTTTTTTCTAAAGCAGTGGAGATATTAGTAGTATGAAATAGTTTTCCTTGTCATTGTGCTGATCTTGCCTTGCCAGATAAAGATCGAGAATTAGGAGAAGTCACGCGGAAATTAAGACCTCATAGTTTTCCTTGTCATTGTCCTGATCTTGACTTGCCAGATAAAGATCGAGAATAAGGAAAAACTCACACGGAAATTAAGACTTCGAAGAAGTTAAAACATGGTTTGACGTTGCTTGGTATACAGTTTTTAATTTTAAAAATTTTGTGAGGATGCTTCGATTTTATAAATTTGTGTTGTTAGTGTAGGCTTCTAGGCTTCTAAATAGGATGTAATGTTGGGAAATTTTATAGCTGATGTGAAGATCATAGAAAGCTTTTAGGTACGGAATTACTTACTAATTTATGTATCATGCAACGTTCTAACTACTAAAGCCCTAGGAAAGTTCATTCACTTTTACCTCTTATACCGTGATAATTATCCATATAAATACATGTCTCTTGCAATTAAGGTATAAGAGTAACATCTTTCTAAAATTATTTTAGTTAAAATCTACACCAAAAACTAAACCAAAATAGAAGAGAGATTTTAATTATGTTCAACAGATTGATTATAATTACACAAAGCTTCCCATTTATTATGTTCATCAAATAAAATAAGGTTACTTCATATCTCAGCAAAAATAAAAAGAAAAAGTAAAAATAGGAAATATTAACAACAATTAATTTGTACATTTGTGACAGTCCTGTATACATTGACTGTGAGTGTAAGTCCTCTTGCACGATTTTCATGGCTCTTCTCCTCCCTCAGACTCTTGCAATCTTTGTTCTCCTCCCTCTGATTCTCGCAACATCGTTTCAGATTCTCGGTTCTAGTTCCTTTTGTTTCAACTTTGTTTTGCATATAGTAAATAGATTAATTACCCCGAGAAGAGCAAGATCTCAGTAATAATGGCCTCTATAATTCTTTGAACAAAAGAATAAAATGTCCCAAATTTTAATTTTCGCCTAGCTTTCCGATTCTGGAAGTGACGCGATAGCAAATTTAACTTGTTCGACAACACAGACTTAAGCTTCTGCATGTTTTGTAAAAGTAAACTATAGCAATCCATTTTATCATTACATCACTCTTATGGTACTCAATCTACTCTCTTTTTGTTTAAATTGCACTTAAATATACCCTCCTTCTTTTCGTTGAAACATCAATCCATCACTGTTATGGTACACATTGTACTCTCTTTTCGTTTAAATTGCACTTAAATATACCTTCTTTCTTTTCGTTGAAACTGCAAACTCATTGAGTAGATGGTTTCACTACAATTTCAAGTTAGATAATCCAGTTGAATATAATGGATTGGGACAATTCTTATTGCACTCGACTATGAGATAAAGGCAAGAATTAAAAAACCATAAAATAAAAATTTATAGCGGGTGGTCTTTTAAAATAATGATAATAATTTTTTTTCATTTATAAAGTATTTCAAATTGAGTATTTTTAATATCAATCTATCATTAAAGTATAATAAATCTAACTAAAGAAAAAAAACTCTCCACTAACCTATAAACTAAACTGAATAACTTGTGTTGAACATACATGTGAGCATATCAACCTAATTGAGGTCATTGATGTCCAACCTATAAAATGATACATTCCAATCATTAATTCAGTGACTCACTATATAATTTGGTGATACATGACTATATATTCATTGATTCCATCGTAGAAATCCACTTCAGTGATAATCTATCCTAAACTGAATAACCTATGTTGAATATCCATTTGCACATATCAACCTAACCTAGGGTGGGGCAATTGAATTGCCTCTTACAAGATCTAACAGTATAAGGAGTCTCTTACATGTTGACCTTTACTTATATATGGCCAAAGCAAGTATTTATTTCATACTAGAAATACTTGCTTTGCTTTCATACTAGAAGTACCGAGCCATAATGGTTGATTTATTTTTGAAGTTCGTTGTATTTGTAAAAAGAGGAGAGTTGTTTGAAGTTTAGTACAATCCCTAAATCTTACTCCATGCCTTAAATCTAGTGTGTGAATTTATGAGTTGTGTTTATTAATGGATGTAGATAGATCCTTGTTCCTCAAAACAGTTGCCAACCCTGAGACCTTAAGTGGTCAAAATCAATGAGATGAATCCTGGGCTTGAGGGTTGTTTATGTGTCCTAGAGGTCCTAACCATGCAAAATAGGTTGTGTTGTGTTTAATTGTGTCGATATTTATGTTTTTGCATTGATTATATGCGTCATTGTTAATTATGTTATTAATTATTTCATGATGATTTTAATTTTCTAATGCATAGACATTTCTCTTTTCATATTATACATCGATGTTTGTCGTCGTAACAGAGGGGCGTTACAAATTGGTAAGCATTGTAATGCGTACTTTTACTATATATGAATTGAGATAATTCTATATAACCATTGAGGGAAATTATTATGCAACCTAACACTTATGGAATCTTGGAGTTTGGCATAACCCTTAATGAATTTCATCATGCAACATAACCATTGAAGAATACAAAAAATGATCATAAGTAAACAAAGATGAATGTCACAATAAGACATAATCATAAAGGAGTTCCACAATCTAATTTAATTCTTAAGGATCATTGCAATGGGACATCACCCTTAATGAATGTCAAAATGTAACATAACCATTGAGGAACATAGCATTTTCACATATGACTAAGCCAAGCTAAAAGTAACAACCTAGCATAGCCAATGAGGAATGTGTGAATCAACATAACCATTGAGGAATGTCGACCATGGTCAAACATGGCCATCATTTTCAACCGCAATCAATCATAGTCGAGAAAATCTAAACATAATAAAATATAATAAACCATGGTCATCAAATGCCATCATGGTCAACCGTGGCCAATCATAGTCAACCAAATTCAATGTGACATAACCTTTGATGAATTTCATAATGCAACATAATCATTCAGGAACCTAGCAATTCAATATAAATTATCCAAACTAAATGTCAAAATGTGACATAATCATGGAGGAACATCACAATTTAACATAATCTTTCAGGAAAGTCACAATAGGAAATAATAGTTGAAGAAAGACACAATGTGAAATGAATGTCATTATGCAACATAACCATTAAGGAATGTAGTAAGTTGACATAACTCAACCAAGTTGAGCATCACAATAGATGTAACCATATTATCAACCTCTTAGTGTCACAATGTGAAATAAAATTTAGTCCAACCATAACACTAACTTTGCTAAACAATATTCAACCATGTTCAACCGTATCAAATGATGTTGAACAATAGTCAACCATGGACAATTTATTTTTTAAACACATACATTATATTGTAGTGAATTTAAATAAACGTACTTATATATCATCATAACAACGAAGAAATCATTATCAAATGTCACAATCTTTATTCAAATTTAATAATTTAATGGTCATCCATAGTGAAACATGGTTGACCATTGTCAACCATAATCATCCATAGTCAACCATAATCATCCATTATCTGTTCCAAATACCTTTATTTTCTTCTCTATTTGATTTTCTACCAGAGCCTTAAACTCTTTAAATTGATCAAATACCTCAAATTTCTTTCAAGGAAAATAAATCCATGTGTTCCTTGAAAAATCATCTATGAATGAAACATAATACACAGATTTACCTAGGGATGGAACAGGATCAGGTCCAAACACATAACTGTGTATCAACACGAAGACCCCCTTTGCTCTTGTAGCACCAGATGGGAATCTTACTCGATTTTGTTTACCATATATGCAATGTTCACAGAAATCAAAATCCAGAGTCAAATTAAACATACCTTCAACCATACCTTTACCCTGTAGTGTTCGAAGGCCCTTTTCTCCAATATGTCCGAGTCTTTGATGCCACAGCATGGTCTTCTTTTCAGGGACGATATTTGTCTTATCTTCGTTATTTATCTTCTCAAGGAGAACAGAACTATTACACCCATTAGTATAAGTGCTTCACAACAAATTGTACAAAGTTCCACATCGAACTCCCCTCATCAACACCATTGCTCCTCATACCATCTTGCAAGTGTTCTTTCCAAATACAGTATCCACTCCTGCATCATACATCTTGCTTACAAATATTAGGCTCCTGGCTAGTTTTGGAATGTGCAGAACCCCAGGGAGAGTTATAATCCTTCCATATTTTAGTAGCAACTTAACCCTTCCACGTCCCAAGATGTTTGTTGTCGAGTCATCTCCTAGGAATACGTCACCACCATCATATTTTTCATATTCAGAGAACCAATCCCTGTGAGGAGTCATATGGTATGACGCACCTGAGTCGATCAACCATACATCAAGGTCTGCATGTGTACTTGTAGATGCTAGGTAAACATCACCTCCTTCTTCAGTGGAGGTTTTCGCCTCTGTGGAAGAGATACTATCAAATTCCTTTGGTTTTCCAACCTTCTTGGACCTGCAATCTTTCTTATAATGCCATGTTTTACCACACTTCCAGCATTTCCAGACTTAGATTTTTTTGGGTACGCCCTCTTACAAATAAAGCATCAGTGTTGTGACCATCCATGCTTTTTCGCCTCATCTCTTCAGATAACAAGGGTGGCTCAGTCTTGGTTCCACCACCACTCTCGACACTGCCGGATTTCAACTAGGAACAACCTTCCTTCTTCCATCCGGAGTAGTTAGTACTCGTTTTTGAGCTCATAAGACATATTGTTGATCAAATTCACCAAGACACCCTCATGCATCAGAGAATTGACATGTTGTACAATGCCTACTCGAACTCACCAGCAACCCAGAGGTGTCCTACTTATGTCAGGCCGTTCATGCTCCAGCCCAGGAACGACCCCCTCAGCGGTGACCTGAGCGGCATGACCTCGGGTGAAAATGGGTAATTTACTTGGTTTGGCTATCACGAGCATTCTTAGCTCAAGTCCTTGCACTGTAGCAAAGAAGTTTTATAGTTATGTCTTTAATTTTCAGTCTATGTCCTCTGTCTGTCTTGGTTTCCTAGAACAATGTTGCACAGACTCGAATGCGCCACCTGCCCTAGTTTTCATTCGACAGAGAAGATGTCGGATTGCCATTTTTGAAAATGACATCACAATCTGTCACCTTCTTCGGTTTCCGCTAATTTGGTGTAACAACACGATACTGGATTGTATAAACTAACATAAGCTTTAAATAGAACGTAGAACCAAACAACATTCAACAATGAAAAGATTAGATAAACACAACCTTTGTATAATGAAAATTTAAAGATCAAACATTCACTTTATTTTAAAGTAAAGTAGGTAAACCAATTAATTCTCTAAATAATAAACTATCATCATCACATTTTCATACTGGAGTATATCATCATTGAAAGTTAGTTAAGAGAATAATAAAGACAAAATAATATATTTAATAAGTTTTGTTTAGAGGTTTTATTTTTTATTTTAGGATACCTAATAAAATATATTATTTTATATTTTAAAAATTAATATGTTTAATTAATTTAAAATAAATTATTTTTATTTATTAATTTAAAAAAGAAAAAAACACTATTTTATAATATATTGAATTCTATAAATTATATGAAAAATTAAAACATAACGTTTTATTTTTGTTAAAATATAATGAATATATGTATTTAAGAGAATTTAAAATATTGATTAATAAAAGAAATGTGTTATGTAATAAATTAAAAACTAGTGTTAGAATATAATGAATATATGTGTTTAAGAGAATTTAAAATATTGATTAATAAAAGAAATGTGTTATATAGTAAATTAAAAATTAGTGGAAATCACCATTTTATATTAAAAAGATAAATAAGATAATAATACTATAATTTTTTTTAGAGAAATCTAAATTTTTTTTAGGGAATATATTTTTTTTGTAAAAACAACTTTTTTTAAATTTAATAAATAAAATTATTTTTAAATAAACTAAAATTTAAAAAATAATTCTAAAATGAATCTTAATTTTTATTTTTTTTAAATGTTACTTAATGGTTTAGTTATAAATAAATGTTAATTTACATTTTTCTGAAAATGTTACTTATATTATATTATACTATGAAGATAGCTTAATGGGTTAACTCGACTTGTTGAGTATTATGAATTCAAAATAATAAGTATTATTAAAGTTCCTATAAATATAAATATTGTACCTCACTCCATTTCCATTCCCATAAAATGTTATACCATAAAAATATAAAATGATAAATTTTGAATATAATTATTATAATAATTATAAGATATATTTAAAAAATATAAAATGATATT